>VDFB02037771.1:69567-140193 GCA_007258455.2 Sequoia sempervirens | reverse complement strand
AGAGATAGAAAGATAAAGATATAGGAAGTAATATATAAATAGAGGTAGAGAGGGATATATAGAGGGGACAAGAGTGAGAGATAAAGGAAGTGATAGAGACAAGCAATAGAGAGAGGAGAGAGAGATATAGAGGGGAGAGACAAAGAGATAAGGATGGAGAAATAATGAGTGTGTGTTTGTGTAGGAGAGAGGTATAGAGATAGGGATAAGGTGGGAGAAACAAGGAGTGTGTGTGTGTGTGCATGTGTGTGTGTGAAGCATGGAAATAGAGATATAAATAGATAGAGAGGGATGGATGAAGAGAGGAGATGGATGAAGAGAGGATAGAGAGGAATATAGAGATAGAGATGGAAAGAGAGAGAGAGAGATAGAGAGAGGAGGTATAGAAAGATAGAGATAGGAAGTTATATATATAGGTAGAGAAAGGGATATGTATATATAAAGAGAGATAGAGATATGTGAAGAGAAAGAGAGCTCTTTATATCTCTGTCTCCCTTCCTATCTCTTTATTTCTCATTATCTCTCAATCTCTCTCTTCCTCTCTCTCCCCTATTCCTCTCCATATTTGTATTCCCTTCTCTCTTCCTCTATGTATCTATCTTTTCCCCTCTCTCTATAAATTTCAATTTAGATTGTTATTAATATTATTATCTAAAAATATATATTTATTAAAAAAACTTATTATTATATATTTTTAAAGTTAAATAATAATATTATTTAAATTTCCATATAATATATATTAAAATCAATTATTTATATACTATATATGTTATAATATAATAATTATTAAAATAAATTAAAATTTTCAAATTTAAAAGCTTTAAACATATAATTTACTATTTATATATTATATTTATTACATTATAATATAAGCATTATTAAAATCATAAAAAGAAAAATATATAATAAATAAAATATATAAATTATATTAAAATATATTATTTATATGTTAAAATAAATTATTTATATAATATATATTATAATATTAAGATTATTAAAATAATTAAAAATTAAAAATTAAAAAAAAAAACATATAGTTTATTATTTAAAAAGTATGAAACCCTTCCATAGAAAAAAAATGAGATGAACCAAAACCAATCTCCATACAACCATTGTTTCAATTTGTTTGCATTAAATGAAAATTCAATTTGAATATATTTCTAAAATCTTCAAGAGCATTTAGGGCACTACAAATCGATATGGAAAACCTATTGAATTCATTCTCCATTTATGATATAACTTCATGTTCCATTGTAATGACAAAAAATATAAATGAAGAATAATATGTTGCCTATTTCAATAGAGACCAATTAGGGTTAGTGTGATGTTGATGGTGTTTGCAGGGCGTCAGCGTTTTTGTTTCCATATTTCCTATAGGGTAAGTGCACCAAGATGTGATACAAAAAGGGGGTCTTAAGATGCCAATTTTTCCTAAAATCAATTTTTTTTGATATTTGATGAGAAAATGAAGATAGTTACACCCAAAATTTGAAGATGCAACACGAACAAGAGTTTTAGTGCTATGAATCTAATTTCTAAACTACTATTTTCTTTTAAATGGTGAAGATTAAGGGTTTCAAAAAGGGGAAGAACACAAAGTGGTCCTATTTTTTCAGGATGTTTGAGAGTGGTTTTGAGGATCTCTAGGAGTTATAATGCAAATTATAGTTTTTGGAAGATCTTATAATTTTTTAGATAGTCAAACTTCAATAATCAATATGTTAAATTTTCATAATCAGGAGGTCAAACTTTAGTAATCGACATGCCAAATTTTTGTTATTAGGAGTTCAAATTATTTATATCTTATACTCAAGACCTCTCTCTCTCACTATCTCTATCCCTTTATCTGACTCTCTCTCCCTTGAGCTCAAGAACTACCTCTCTACTTGTCCATCTCTCTCCCTCCCTCTCTCTCTCTCTCTCTCTCCTTTCATGTCTCTCTTCCTTACTCCCACCCACCTTCCCTCTATACCTCTTTCTCTCTCCCTCCCTATCTCCTTCCCTCTCTACTTCTCTCTATCACATCTCTCTCTCTCTCTCACTTCTCCTTCCCTCCCTATCTCTCATTCTCTCTCTACTATCTATCCCTACCTCTCCTTCACTCTCTCCTCTTTATCTCTCCCCCTCTTTCTCTCACTCTCCTGCCATCTGTACTTCTCTTTATATCACCATTCTCTCTCTACTTCTCTCTATCTCACCTCTCTATTTTCCTCCCTCCCTCCCTCTCCATTTTTTTATATATTTCACCCTATCTCTTTATCTCTATCTTCCTCCCTCCCACCCACCTTCCATATCTACTTATCTTTGTCTAACCTATCTCTTTATAACTCTCTCACTCTCTCTCTCTCTCCTTACCTCTCTACTTCTCTCTATCTCAACATTCTCTCTTCCCCCTCCCTCCACCTCTTTATCTCTCACTCTCTCCTCCCCTATCTACTTCTCTCTATCTCCCCATTCTCACTTTGTATCTCTCTCTCTCTCTACTTCTCTCTATCTCACCTCTCTCTCCCCCTCCATCCCTCTTTCCCTCTCTAATTTTCTCTATCTACCCCTCTCTCTATCTCTCTATATCTTTGTCTTTGTCTCTGTCTCTCTTCCTTCCTCCCACCCACCTTCCCTCTCTACGTCTCTCTATCTAACCTAACCCTCTATACCCTTTCTCTCTCCATCCTTCCCTCCTTCCCTCTTTTCTTCCCTCTCTACTCTCTCTATCACATCTCTCTCACTTCTCCCTTCCTATCTCTCCTTCACTCTCTAATCTATCTCTATCTCAACTCTCTCTCTCCCTCACTCCCTCCATCCTCTCCTCTCCCCTCCCTCTCTTTCTCTCTCACTCTCTCCCTCTCTCTCCCCTTATTTCTCTCTCATTCTCTCCTTCCCTATCTACTTATTATCTCACCATTCTCTCTCTACTTCTCTAGATATCAACTCTCTCTCACTTCTCTCTCTCTATCCACTTCTCTCTATCACATCTCTCTCTCTCTCTCTCTCTCTCTCTCCCTCTCCTTTCATCTCTACATATCTATCCATTCCTCCCCCCTCTCTCAGCTCTCTCTCCATCCCTCTCTCCTTACTCTGTTTCTCAATCTCCCCACTTTCCTCCTATTTTGTATCACATCTTGGTGCACATCAGAGAGAGATACAAATAAAGAGAAAAAGAGAGAGAGAGAGGAGTGATGCAGGAGCATCCTAGGTTTTAAGCAATCTTGCATCAACCAAAAATATCTGCATTCATGTTTTCTTGCATTTCAATAGTTAGATGCTTAGACCAAGTATTAGTGTTTCATACCCCATTATACCACATTATAACATCAGATCTCGTGGAGCAGGATATATGATCTTGATTGATACATCTACATCATATCCATAATTCAAGTGTTTTGGAGATTCCAGTATGAAGTTATCGCTAACAAAATATTAGTTGCATTAGGGACAAAGAGAATTCATTGACCAGTCTTGGCTTTTCAAGTGTCCAGACTTATCTTGTAACTTGTGGAGCTTAGGAGACCATTTCATAAGGATGCATATTCATTGAGGAACCTTAGTTCTAATTTGCATCATGTTTGACTAAAAATCAAAGGGGAATCATATGTTTTGGCTGACCTTCACACGTTTCATCAACTTTTGGGTTTGAGACCTCTTGAGGCCGATGCAAACCTTTTCTAGAGATGGGAATTGATATATATATATGCATCATGTATTTGCATTAGGTAATCAATCAAGGATAGATATAGAAGTGATAATTAAGGGCTTCAACATGCATTGTATTTATGGACTTAACACCATATCATTCTATAATTCTGTAAGTCAGAAGGAAGGGCATGTTACCAATGAATAATTGATCATCATCTAGTTTCCATGTGTGATTGTTATTTCAATTCTTTGATTTTTTGTTGTGTTTACTCTTGTAACAAGGTTGGGTAGTCCTATTTCTGGACCCTCCATCCTTGACTGCACCAAGTGGTATCAGAGTAAGTTTGTGAATTATGGGAAATGTGAGCGAAGTTGAGCAAAGAAATTCTGTAAGATCTTTGTGTGGAAAAATTGCCGACTTGAGGCAACCTACTTGTGTTTGTCAACAAATTTCTGATTGTGAGGTAGTTGCGACCTTGTAGCCAGATCATTGACTAGAGGTAGTTGCACCAGATCCTAGGAAGAGATGCCACCGAGGAGGATTCATACTATTATAAATGTTGCTGGAAAGATGGTTGAGATGATGGAAATGATGTGAACAATGAAAGTGAGATTGGATGCTATTGAGGAAGACAGAAGAAAAGGCTTAAACCCTAGACCTAATGATGAAAGTGATGATGATGAATTTCAAGCTGCAGATCAAGCTGAAGAAACCTCTAAAGAGGAAGAATCAGATCAAATGAAGATGTTGAAGGCTATTTTGAAAATAGGAAAGCGACCTAGAATGGAGATTTCAAACTATACCGGTGACCTACATTTGGAGGAGTTTATTGATTGGATAACTGACATGGAAGAATACTTTGAATATGAAGAAATTGAAGATTAAGAGAGAGTGAGATTTTCAAAAACTAAATTGAAAGGACATGCTCCAATATGGTGTAAGGAAGTTCAATTGGAGAGAAATAGAAAAGGAAAAGAGAAGATTATGAAATGGGATAAAATGGCGACAAAGTTGAAGAACCACTTTATACTTGTAGACTATGAGTTGGAGCTACTAAAGAGATTACAAAACTTGAAACATAAGGAAAAAACTATGAAGGAATACATTGAGGAATTTCATAAGATCATTATCAAGACCGGACATAGTGAAGCAAGCAAGGAGAAAGTGGCTTGATATATCAATGGGATAATAATGAATATTCAGGAAGAGTTGAGTCTAGTAAGGATGAATTTGGGAGAGGAAACATATAAATTTGCATTAAAGGTGGAGGAAAAGTTGAAAAAATGATATGAATAGAGACAAAAAGGAAGAGGAGGTAGATTTCAGAGAGGAAGGTCACATTCTGGAGGAGAAAAACCATATGCGGGGAAAAGAAAAGACAAAGATTCATACCACAAAGAAGAGAAGGATTCTAGTTCATACCAAAGAGGAAGAGATGACATAAATTCTTACTGCCACAACAGAGAAGGCTACAATTCTTACCGCAATGATGGATACTGGAGAGATGAGAAAGGATATGACAAGAGAACTTTTAGAGGAACTTTTTTAAGTGCAGAGGTGAAGGAAATAGAGCATTTGAGTGTCACCAAGAAAGTAAGAAGAATGAAAATCATGCAAGAAATAGATATGTGGAGGAAGAACCAGTGAAACTACCAAGTTCCAAAGGAAGTCCTAAGAAGGGAGAATCCCTATTCATGAGGAGAGCACTATTCCAAGAGAAATAAGTACCTAAGGAAGCACCACACAGGAAAAGTTTGTTCTCGACTAGATGCAAAGCAGGAGGTAAGTGTTGCAAAATTATCATTGATAGTGGTAGTACAAATAACCTAGTTTCTAAGGAAATGGTGACAAAGTTGAATTTGAAAAGGAGGAAACATCCAAAACCTTATAGGATAACCTGGATTCAAGATGAGCACAAGATACTAGTAAGTGAGCAATGTCTAGTGAAATTCATGATAGGATCAGATCATGATGAATTGCTATGTGATATCATGCCGATGGATGTATGTCATATGTTATTGGGTAGATGTTAGTAGTATGGTAAGAAAGCTATATGTGATGGGAGAAAGAATACCTATACCATAACATCCAATGGAAAGAGAATCACGTTGACACCGTTGGAGGATGAACCTGAAAGTGAAGTATGTGGAAAAAATAGAATCAATCTGGTGGAAGGAAGGAAATTTCTGGATGGATTGGGACATTAGAACATGTGTTTTTCTTTGATTCCAAGAAAGTGTGGAGACTTAGATGCAAGGAGAATCAAAAGAGGAGAAGAATCACTGGAGAAGGAAGTCATTGAACTAATAACAGAGTACCAATATCTTGTATCAAAGAATGTGCCTAAAGGATTACCACCAATCCAGAGTATCGGTCATCATATAGATCTTATTCCAGGAGCTAGTTTTCCAAACAAGGTTGCACACCAGATGACAACAAGAGTGAATTTGGAGCTAAAAAGACATATACATGAACTATTGAGGAAAGGGTTGATCAAAGAAAGTATGGGCCCATGTGCGGTACCAACTGTACTTGCACCTAAGAAAGATGGAGAATGGAGAATGTGTACCGATTCAAGAGCTATCAACAAGATCACAATGCAGTATAGGTTCCCATTGCCTAGGATGGATGACATCATCAAAAATTTGAGTGGAGCAAAGTATTTCACAAAGATAGCTCTGAAGAGTGGATACCATCAGATCAAGATTAGAGAGGGAGATGAATGGGAGACTGCTTTCAAGACTAATGAGGGATTGTATGAGTGGTTGGTCACGCCATTTGGACTAACTAATGCATCTAGTACATTTATGAGGCTGATGAACAAATTTTTGAAGAAATTCTTGGGTAGGTTTGTCATTGTTTATCTAGGTGATATTTTGATTTTAAGTAAGACCAAGGAAGAGAATTTGGAGAATATTAGACAAGTATTTTAGAGACTGAGAGAATAGAAGTTTTTGATAAACATCAAGAAGTGTAGTTTCATGAAGGAGGAACTAGTGTATTTTGGATTTGTGATATGTGAAAAAGGATTGAAGATGGAATTTGAGAAGGTTATAACAATAATTGAATGGCCTACACCTGTGAACGTAGGAGAAGTAAGATCATTTCATGGACTAGAATTTTTTTACTAAAAGTTCACTAGAAATTTTAGTGGAATTTGCACTCCTATGAAAAAAAAATGAGGGGTGAGTGGAAGGAATTCAAGTGGACATTTGGAGCACACAAGAGTTTTGAGTTGTTGAAGAAAAAGGTGATAGAAAAAACATTTTTGGCATTACCATACTTTGATAAGTTATTCCAAGTAGATTGTGATGTTAGTGGAAGTGTAATAGGAGCTGTGTTAAGTCGGGAAGGCAGACCAATAGCCTATTTCAGTGAGAAATTGAAAGATTATAGGAGAAGATATTTAGTCTATGATCAGAAATTCTATGCAAATGTATAGCCTTGAAGAAGTGGAGACATTACTTGTTACCTAAGGAGTTTGTGTTGTATACAGATCATCAAGCTTTGCAATATTTGAATAGTCAGGGGAAGTTGAACCGGTGACACATGAGATGGGTAGAGTTCTTGTAGAGTTACACATTTGTGTTGAAACACCAGAGTGGAAAATAAAACAAGGTAGCAGATGCATTGAGGAGAAGGACTTTGTTGACAAAGATGAGAATTGAAGTATTTGGTTTTGAGGAGCTGGAGCACATTTATGAGGATGACATTGACTTTGCGAAGGCATGGAAGGATTTCAAGGAACTAGTGGAGACAGATAGAAGAAGATGGTTGGATTACTTCATTTAGGAAGGTATGCTATTCAAGAAAAATCAGTTATGTATTCCTAGAAGTTCAATGAGGGAAAAATTGATCAAGAAAAATCATTGTGAAGGATTAGTAGGACATTTTGGAATTGATAAGACCATACCATTGGTGAGTGAAGACTATTTTTGGCCACAATTGTATAAGGATTTCAAGAAGTATGTTCAAAGTTGTAGGATTTGTCAAGTTGAAAAAGGAAAAAGTCAGAATATCGGGAAGTATACACCATTGAAAGTACTAGAGAGAGCATGGGAAGACATATGCATGGATTTTGTGTTGGGATTATTTAAGATACCAAGTGGATTTGATTCTATATTTGTGGTTGTGGATATATTCTCTAAAATTACACATTTCATACCCTGTAAGAAGACCAATGATGCAATACATGTTGCTAACCTATTTTTCAAGGAGATTCAGAGATAACATGGACTACTAAAGAGCATAGTATCAGATAGAGACACTAGATTCATTGGATATTTTTGGAGAACATTGTGGAAGAAGATGAAGATAGACTTGAAGTATAGTTCAACATTTCACCCACATATAGATGGACAAATAAAAGTGGTAAATAGGAGTTTGGGGAGCTTGTTGAGGTCTTTGACTCAAGGTAAAGCAAGAAATTGGGACTTGATACTATTGCAAGCAGAATTTGCATACAATAATTCAATAAATTGGAGCACATGAAAGAAACCATTTGAGATTGTGATAGGACAACAACCTAGAGGAGTAATAGAATTAAGGGACACCAGTATGGAGAATAAAAGGAGTGAGGAGGTAGAAAAATTTGTAGGATTCATGGAAACAATGCATACTCAAGTTAAGGCACATATAGAGAAGATGAACAATACCTACAAGGAGAAAGCAAATAAGAAGAGAAGACATAAGGAGTTTGTAGTGGGAGAGGAAGTAATAGTATTTCTGAGAAAAGAAAGATTTCCAATTGGGACATACAACAAATTGAAGATGAAGAATTTTGGACCTTGTAAGATCATCAGGAAGTTTGATTTTGGAAATGCATATGAAGTGGAACTACTTGAGGAATTTGGCATATCACCTATGTTCAAAATTGCAAACCTATACCAATATCATGAAGGAGAGTCACCAAAGGACAAAGAAGTTGGTTTACCGAAACAGATAGCACATCATCTAGAGGAAATTATAAACAACAAAGTTGGATGTAGTACCAAAGGAAGAAAATACAAGGAATATCTAGTTAGATGGAAAGGAAGAGTGGAGGAAGATTCATCATGAATTCCTCAGGCTGAGGTGGACTGCATTGGTTTTCCTCTAACCCCTAGAAAGTGAAAGGTTCACTTTTCTTCAACCTTAGGTGTTTGATGCAGGAGAATCCTAGGTTTCAAGCAATCTTGCATCAACCAAAAATATTTGCATTCATGTTTTCTTGCATTTTAGTAGTTAGCTGTCTGGACCTAGTCTCAGTGTTTCATACTGTATTGTACCACATTGTAATATCAGAGCTTGTGGAGCAGGATATATGATCTTCATTGCAACATCTACATCATATCCAAAATTCAAGTGTTTTGGAAATTCTAGTACAAAGTTATCGCTACCATAATCTCAATTATATTAGGGACAAAGAGCATTCATCGACCAGTCTTGGATTTTCAAGTGTGTGGACCTATCCTGTGACTTGTGGAAGTTAGGAGACCATTTCATAAGGATGCACATTAATCGAGGAACCTTAGTTCTGATCCACATTATGTTTGACCAAGAATCAAAGGGGAATCATATGTTTTGGCCGACCTTCACACGTTTCATCAACTTTGGGGTTTGAGAACTCTTGAGGCCGATGCATACCTTTTCTGGAGTTGGGAATTGCTATATATAGGCATCATGTAGTTGCATTAGGTAATCAATCAAGGATAGAGATAGAAGTGATAGTTAAGGCATTTGACCCACATTGTATGTTTTGGCTTAACGCCATATCATTATATAATTTTGTAGGCCAGAAGGTAGGGCATGTTGCTAATGAATAATTGATCATCATCTAGATTTCCATGTGTGATTGTTATTCCAATTCTTTCAGTTTCCATTGTGTTTACTCTTGCTACAAGCTTGGACTATCCTATTTCTAGACCCTCCATCCTTGACTGCACCAAGAAAGGAGGTTGGGAGAGAGAGAGGGGAGGGATGGATATGTAAAGAGCTATAGGTGAGATAGAGAGGTATGGAGTTATAGAGAGACAAGTAGGTAGAGAAATAGAGAGGGGAGATAGAGAGAAGGGAGGGAAGGTGAGAGGGATGGAGAGGTAGGGAGGGAGGGAGAGAGAGGTGTGTGATAGAGATAGAGAGAGAGGGAGGGAGAGAGAGAGGGGAGGGAGGGAGAGGTAGAGAAGGATAGTTGAGATAGATAGTAGAGGGGGAGATATAGAAAGAGGGGGGTAGAGAGAGAGAATTGATAATAGATGTGATAGAGAGAGTAGAGAGATAAAGAGGAAGGTAGAGAGATTGAGAGAGGGAAGGATGGAGTGAGGGAGAGAAAAAGAGGTCTATAGGGATAAGTTAGGTAGAGAGAAGTAGAGAGTGAAGGTTGGTGGAAGGAAGAGAGAGAGATCTGACCTCTCTCTCTTCCTACTTCCTCCCTCCTCTCTCTCCCCCTCCCCATCTTTCTCTCTATCCTCTCTCTCTCTCTCTCACATCTCCCTCCCTCCCTACTTCTCCTCTCTCTCCCCATTTCCCTCCCTCCTTCCCTCTCTAATTTTCTCCATCCCCTCCTCCCTCTGTCTCTGTCTCTGCTCTCTATCTCTCTCTTAATTTCTCCTTCTATCTCTGTCTAGTCTCTATATCCCTTCCCCCCTCCATCCTTCCCTCTCTACATATCTTTATCTCCCATCTCCCATCTCCCTCTCCCATCTCTCTCTCTCCATCTACTCTCTATCTCACTTCTCTCTCCCTACCTCTCCCTCCCTCCCCCCTCTCACTCCCCCCCTCCCTAGAGAGATCTAGATTCATGTGATAGAAAGAGAATTAGAGAGGGAAGGAGGGAGGGATAGAAAGGTAGAGAGAAGTAGAGAGGGAAGGAGAGATGGAGGGAGAGGCAGGGTATGGAGAGAGAGGTGAGAGAGAGGTAGGTAGAGAGAGGGAGGGGGAGATGGAGAGAAATAGAGGGAAGGAGAGAGGGAGGGAGAGAGAGGTGAGATAGAGAGAAAGGAGGGAGGGATGAAGAGGTAGGAGAGAGAGAGAGAGGTATTTCTTAAGATCAAGGGGGAGAGAGAGATAATGATGCAGACTAGGTGGTGAATTCACTCTATCCAACACAAAATGACATGACACAACCCAAGAAATCAAACTTTGATCACTCAAACCCCAACCTTCCAAGATTCACTCAAAAGGCTTCTAGTCCTCACAACACAACCATGGATGAAAACTCTTGAAGAAGGTCATACAAAGGCCTACAAAACATCAATAGAGATCTACCACAGTCCCAATACAAGATCCCACAAGACTTCTTCATGTCAACATTAAGAAACATAAACTAACCCTGCAAAGGCTACGAGAATTAGCCCATTTTTACAAAGGGGGTCCCTCTTAAACACCTACTCTCTACAAAAAATATTCAAACAGTCAACAAACATGTGACAAAACACCAAATTCTCCAACTTGTTTGCTGCTACAAGGCCTTTAAGTCATTGATCAAACAAACCCTTATGATCAAGCAAAAAAATAAGGGTTTTATTGGAAAACATATTTCCAGGGCTTTCTTGACATAGCCAGCACATAAAACACCTTGAAAATACTCTTCTTAAACTTAAAAATCCATCTCAGAACTAGCTCCCTTAATATTTTGTCAAAACCCCATATTTCCACTCTCATTTCACATGGAAAACACATAATTACACCCTAGGGTAATATCCCACAACCCTCAATTCACTTCACCGCCACTCTAAGACATAGAATTACTTACTCTACCATCCTATTATGTCATTACATTGAGGCACATATTAAAATAGTAGATGGAATGGCTGTTACATTATTTAATGTGAAAACAGGGCCTTCACTGGCTTGTATAGGCATTCTCATGAAAAGTAAAGAAATATCCCACAAGATTTGTAGTTAGGTCCTCAAAATGGATTTAACAGAAATTTAATTCATGCCACAACATTTTTCAAAGAATTTCAAAGCATATAAGACCAGTACGGGTCCGTACAAAAGCAACAAAGTTTAGGAAATCAGAAATTATGCAAAAGGACATTGTATTTAGTTTGAAATTTTCTTCAATACAACATCTAACCAACATTATTCAGTCATGGAGAGGCTTTTATAGAAAATACATTTTATTTTCAACTTCCCCCAATGTTCCAAACTAACTTTTAAATTCTAAAAACCTTTAATCTTCCCTAAACTGCATTTTTGACAACCTTTATTGATAACTTTACATCTCTTTAAGCAACTTTTCACTCCTAACCACCTAGGACCCATAAAATCACTCAAATGTATTTGAAATAGCCTTATTACATCATCAAGACTCTAATCTTGCATATTCATGTATAAATTCAAAAAAATTTCCTTCAAAGGCTACAAGGACAACTTTTGGTGCAAGATTGCATTTTTTTTTATCACTAAAACTCAAAACTCATCCTAATGCATATCTAATGGTATTGATTGAACTTATTCAAGACAAAGATACTCAAAGTATCTACAATAACCTAATAACCAACCTATTCACCATCAAATGATCAAATTTGGAAGATAAGGTGTAGGTACTCCTGCGCAAGATAAATGGATGGAGATAGTTAGAGAGAGGTCTAGAGCATAAGAGATGAACAATGAGTGAGATGGATAGATAGAGAGAGAGAAAAATATGATATAACTTGTTGATTACTAAAATATGACCTCCTGATACTAAAATTTGACATATTGATTACTAAAATTTGACTAAGTCTAAAAAATTGTAAGATCTTCCAAATATAACTTAAAGTATATATACTAGAATTTGCATTATAACTCCAAGAGATTTGAAACTGCTCTCAAACATCCTAAAACTATATACATGAATTATAACTTAAAGTATAAGAAACTAAATGTTCATATGTAAATTTCAACTTATACTTTGAAAGAAAAAGACAAATAATAAAGAAACAAAAATAAAATACATTAAAAAAACTCATCATTCACATTTGGCTAGCTTCAAATTTGGCACTTGAATTTGGCACTCGCCATTTGAATGGGTTACATTGGGAAATACCAACTCTTTGGGTTGGATTTGCCTTGGGAATTCAACCCAAAGGGTTAGATGACCATTTCATACCAAGGATGTGATTTTCTAAAAGGGTGAAAAAATTTCACACATATTCGGTTGTGCTCTCCATTAGGTTTGCACGTGTTTCAATGCAAATTTATAAAAGTATCGTGATGACGTTAGACTCTCTCTTATGTATCTAAATACTTTTTTATGTTTTAATTATGTTTAGGTTTTCATCTATAACTTCTCTTGTTAGTGTCTCCTTTTTTTGTCAAAAAATAACATGTGCTAGTTTGGGTATAGATTTTTACTCGTTCATTAAATTTTGAAACAAATTACATTTTTAGAAACTAGACTCCATTATACACATAATGAAAAAAATAATTTTGATTATTTTTCAAAAAAATGAGGGGGAGCATGCTCAAATTTCAGCTTTTCAAGATGTGTCAACTTTAAAAATTAGTAAAATATTATATATTAATTAAAAAATTCATTTAAAAAAATGGCATAAACTACATGGTGTTAACTAATTTCTCACCATTGTGATTTTTGAATTTTTTTAAAAAAGTTAACTTTTTAAGGAGGCCACAATAGATGCTATGCTGCTTTTTTAATAAAATAGGACCACTTTTGGTGGCCTCCCTTTTTCAAACCCTTAATGTTCATTATTTAAAAAAGAAGAAGCTTAGAAAGTAGATTTAGAGAACTACAACTCTTTTTCTTGTTGCATCTTCAAATTTTGAGCCTAACTATCTTCATTTTATCATGAACATTAGACTTTGCTAATTTTAGAAAAAAAGTGGCATCTTAAGAGCCATTTTTGTGTCACAACTTGGTGTACATACCCTAAAATGTTAATTTTTTGTAGAATTTCAAAAATCACTTCAGTGATAAATTAGCTAACACCATTTAGTTTATCCTAGATTTTTTGGCTAATTGTTTAATGAATATATGATTTTTTACTAACTTTTGAAGTGGACACATCTTGAAAAATAGAAATTTGAGCATGCTCCCCCCTAATTTTTTAAAAATAATCAAAACTATTTTTTCTCAATATGTGCAAAATTCAGTCTAATTTCTAAAAATGTAATTTGTTTCAAAGTTCAATGAACAAGTAAAAATCTATACCCAAAATATCACATATTGGTTTTTGAAAAGAAATGAACACAGTAACAAAAGAAGTTAAAGATGAAAACCTTAACATAATCAAAACATGAAAGAATTATATGATTAGATAGCTAAGAGAGAGAGCTTAACATCACCATGGTATTTTTATAAATTTGCATTAAAACATGCGTAAACCTAATGGAGAGCACTTGACAAAAAATATGCGAATGTTTTTTACCTTTTCAAAAAGACATGTCTTTGGTATAAAATGGTTGTCCAACCCTTTTGGTTGGATGCCCAAGGAAAATCCAATCCAAAGGTTTGGTATTTCTAAATGAAAATCATTTTGAAAGTGCCAAATTTTGGGCTCGCTAAAATTGGTGCTTGCTAAATGAAAATGTATTTTTAGAATTGTAGCATAAAAAATTGTACTCCTTTGTAGGTGACAGTACAATTTTAGGCTTAGTTTGGACCTATTTTAGTGTCTTTACATTTATGTATTTTCACCTTTCCTAAATAGGCCATAATTCCCTTTATTATGCATTCCAAGGCCTATTTTTATCATTTTTTCGACATTGAAACACACATTGAATAAATGCATTCAAACATAAATCTTCCTTCAATCATGCGTGTCTTGGAATTTTAGGCCAGGACCCATTTTTAAATATGTTTTTGGTGGTATTTTAATGATTCAAATTCAACTTGCAAATGTCAGCTATCAGGATCTAATATTCGGTAAATTAGAGAAGAAGCCTATAAAACCTACTATTTTCACCATTTAAAACTAGATGTTTTGTGTTGAAAGAATGAAGAAGGAACCCCTTGATGTGTTGGAATTGATGTCAACATTAATTTTTGATATTTTCACCAATCTAGTGAATAAAATGGAGATATCTTAATCTGGTATTTTGGTTCACAATTGCTCATGTGACAAGATATATGTATGCAGTGATAATATGTTATTCTTGACTATTATTTGCATCTATGTTCAAGATTTCAGTTGTTTTGGATGTATAGTTTGAAAGATATAAGTGACAGAAGTTCAACATACAGTATTGGCCTTGTACAATATAAATGGGTATGAGTAATTCGGTCCCTCTAGTGTTAAGAGTCAGACTTTATAATTTTGGGATATTTCTTACAGGTGTTAGTACATTGTATATTCCAGATGGCATGTGTTTATATGATCAGATGGATCATTGCTAATTGATTAGTTGGCTTATTTTATGATTATGTCTAATTCTTGGCCGACCTAATGCTTGATATATGTTGCGGTGATTAAATATGTATTGTTGATGTTAGTGAGATATATTTTAGGTCCAAGCCAACCTAAATTAAGTGTTGCACATTTTTTTAAGCATGAAGACATTTTTTATTTAAGTATGGATTTGACAAGGTAATTTTAATTTAATATAGGGCTACATCTAATTAGGCCAACCTAATTGATGTATGCAGATTTATTGGATATATGTAATACATTTTTTAAGTTGTAGGAGAGATATGACATGTGATATGATGTGAATATGTGAATTTTGTGTGTACATGATCAAAATTATTTTTGATATATTGTGAATATTGAGCGACTGTAAGGCAAAGTAGTGTTTTGTATTCAAAGCTTCAAGGGAACTAAATTCAACACAAGGAAGGTGCATTTTGTATTAGTTCACATCTTGACTATGTGGCCATTTATGTTTTGTATCTATCTTTTGTGGCTATAAGCCCTATTGGATAGTGTGTCTTGAAAGTGAGCCTTTGTAATATCTTATAACTAGTTATAATATATTGTGAGCTAATCCTCACCCTGGTTTTTCCCTTTTTTGATTTTCCATGTAAAAATATTGGTGTTCATGTATTATGTGATCTTATGATTGTTTCATGCTTTCATTCATTACTACTATTAGATTTGTTTTTTTTATTGGACAAATTATGATCAAATGGTTTAAGGGAATACTAATTCACCCCCTCTTAGTATTTTGGTTGTTCAACAATTGATATCAGAGCCTGGTTCCTTCTAAGAAGCCTAATAGCTTGATGAAGATCTTGGACATTGAAGACATGGCTGATAAAGAGTTTTCAAATCTTACTGTTGAAAGTGCTTTCATGGATAATAAAGAAGAACTCAAAGTTTCTCTTGAAGATCTTGACATAGTTGAAGGAAAAAACAAAGATCTGAAGGAAAATATCAAGGAAGAAAATGAATGCATCAAAAAATTAAGAGAAAAAATCAAGAAGTGTAGAGAAAGACATAGAGAAGTCAATGAATAGTTGAAGCAAGTAAATGGAGACATCACTAGACTAAAAGTACAAGTGGAAGAGAAGAAAAGAAATGAGGATTGTATGAATGCAATGATGAAGAGTAAAACTGATGAATGCACAAGACTTGAATAAGAATTAGTAGCTCTTACACTCGATCTAGAAAAAGAAAGAGTTCATAAGGAAAAATTCAAAATAAGTACTACAATGCTTAATGAACTAATTAAAAAACAAAAACCATCTAAAGATAAAGGAGGTTTGGGAATTGAAGAAGGAGAAAGCTCAAAGGCTTTAATCAAACCCCTAACAAGGTTGAAAATCAAGAGAAGACTCAAGGAAATGGAAAAAAATAAAAAATCAAAGAAGCAATGTTAGAAGACCCCCTATTAGATAACCAAATGCTCAAAGGTACCCATATTTTAATGGTATTTGTTTTTCTTGCAATAAATTTGGACATAAGGAAATATAATGTAGAAGTACAATGAATCAAAATGTTGGATCCTTCTTCAGACAATGTTTTGCATGTAAGAAATTTTGACATAGAGCTATTGAGTGCAAAAGTTAGATGATGAATAGATATAATGCTGATAAAATGGTTCAATATTTCTATGGTTACTCTTATACATGCAATGTATTTGGATATAAGGATGAGCAATGCAAATCTAGATTGAATAGAGGCCTGTTTGGTCAAAAAATGTTGTATGCTATAGTTGCAACAAACATGGACACATTTGAATATTTTGTAGAAGTAAGAATGGAAGATAGACTTATCCAAGAAAGAGAAATGAACCTATGAAGAAAATTTATCCTACTAAAGTAAAGAAGGAAATGGAGAAGATTTGGAGAAATAAAGAGGAATCTAAGAAAAAGGATGCATATGCAAGCAAAACAAATGATTTGACAATGATGCATATGAAAGTAGATGCGATGCATGTGCTAAAGGATAACACATTTGTGGGCTTGTGCAATGAAAATGCTCTGTCATGACGCAATTGAAGGGTCAAATGATGCAATTGACCTACCGTGACACAAATGCCATTGACACGACACATTTAACTTTGACAAGGTTGACTAGAGTTGACTTAGTTTTAGACCTAGTTTCTACTTATGTTAAATTGGATAGATGGTAATAATGATGTTTTAATGATGTTCTAACTCTTGTTTTTGCATGTACAGAAATGATTACCATCGATCTATGCACGTGAGTTTAGGCCTTCCACATATGCCTTCTGGTATCAACTGTGGGATAGAGAGCATAGATGACTGATGCGGCTCAAATTATATTACATCACCTATATGCCCATTATGTGGGATAATAGGGGATTGTTGACAACACTGGTCAAGAGATGGAATTCAGAGACATGTTCTTTCCATTTTTTGATAAGAGAGGCCACTATGATGCTGGAGGATGTATACTGAATTCTACGCTTGCTGATCCAAGGGGAGTGAGTTGTATATGATTTACATCAGGGACATAATGCTATCACTGAGTTTTACAAGGCCGAGGATGGTTCAGGGCTAGGCATCAAAGGTTATGAGATTCATTGGGAGTTCATGGCAAAGCATTATCCTCGATGGGATGCTATGTTATGCACACTGATTGTCGGTGTTTTGATACCATACCACCATGGTCATGGGTTCATGATCGGTTGGGGAGATGTACTTGTGAGGATGTGACAAGACAAGACTATATTTTCCTAGGGGCCTTGTCTTATGGGGATGCTATATCATTAGCTTCATGAGGTGGCATACAGAGGAGTGCACAATATTAGCTGTGGTACTACCTTGCTTATGATCTGGGCTTGGGAGCATATCCCTGTCTTTCATCCACCTATTAAGAGACCACAACTAGCAAAGGGGATGCCATATGTGTATTATATGTGGGAGCTCTTCAGTAGATGAGGGTTTGAGAGACAGGCTATTGGTGACATAGGATTGATACACTAATGGATTTTGTCTAGAGATTGTACAAGGACTGTGTTTAGTGGGTAGACGAGGGCGAGCATTTTCCATTTTGAAGGTAGTTCAGGTATCTCAATTGGCACATAGTTCAGTCACAATTGATCATTGAGATGTACTTGCCCTAGTGGGTACTATGATAGTTTGGTGAGTGATAGGGTGTACCAGTGGGTATGACAGTGTATGCCCAATCATCACATGAGACTTTATGGGGGATGGCTATATCAGTACCTCTAGCAAAGCAACAAATTGATGGGATGATGGCACAATAGTGGGTGTGGAGAGGAGTTCTGATAGATCCTGGGACCATAGTTGAGTTTGACACTTGGTGGCAGGCACACATACTGATACCATTGATAGATCCCGATGGGCCGGCAACCATTGATCGAAAATTAGTTATACCACGGGTGCAACGCGGCGAAAAAGTAGGAAAAGCTAATGGCAGAGGGAGGGGGAGAGATGGAGGATAATGAGATGGAGGGAGAGGAGATGGGGGGAGAGATGGAGGGGATGGTGGGGGAAAGGGTAGGAGGGTCCATCAATGTGAAGTTAGAGTTTTTCTTGATGCCATTATTGAGGTGCCAGAGGAGGAGGAGAGAGATGAGGGGCCTAGGAAGGGGGAGGTGATACAGGAGGAGGTACAACTAGAGGCTAAGGTGAGATAGGAGTTAGAGGTGGAGGCTGAGGTGAACGTAGTAGAGGATACCTTGGATGTCAGTAGAGGGGAGGATGGAGTTGGGGATGACGAGCTAGATATTGACAGTGAGGATGCTATGAATGTGGCAGAGCGACAACTGAGGGAGAGGATGGAGGGAGATGATGACATACCCAAAGGACCATCATTGACTCATGATGTGACTATAGACCAGAGATTGGCTGACATACATATGAGATTGGATGAGGCCACTATAAAGATTAAATCCCTACAGGAAGAGCTAGAGGTTACATGGGTCGAGAGGGATTAGGCTGAGATCTGATGACGAGAGATGAAGAGCTGGTGCACTAGGTTTTGCAAAGTTATGTGGCAAGGGAGTCAGCCAAGGTTAGTGCTAGTAGAGGCTAGTACAAGATGCTATATGAGAGAGTAGTGCTAGTTGATCAGAGGGAGCCTGGGTTGTTGAGGTCACAAAGCAGGTTGAAGGGACTGGATTAGGGAGTAGTAGCCGTACACACAACAACCATAGTCAAAGCAGTGTGGGTGGCTCTACTTCTTCAGGTCATACATCAGGTCACAAATCCCACCATAGCCACAAGCATTCTTTGGGGCATAGGTCTAGCCATATTCATGGGTCATCTTGTTCAGGTAACAATTTAGAGCACAATCAACCTCCGATTACCGATCCATCTGCCACATAGACCCAACATGCCATGTCCATGATGTCGTTAGTTCCTCTTACTAAGCATCGGTCACCATGGTATTTTCCTTGAGGGGATGAGGAGAGTACAACATAGACATTGTTATGTTTTAGACATCTATGTTATGACATTTATATTTTGATCATCGAGCCTACGAGCTCTATTTTTGGGATATCTCATGACTCTATCTTGTGACATGATTTTTGATGCAGTTTTGATGTGGCCTATATGTTTTATGTTATGTGATGATGCCTTATGTGTTTAATTTTGTCTATGATATATGCATTTATGATGATGATTATGATGATGCATCTTATATGTCCCGTGATGTATGCAGTTATGATGGTTATTTTATGCTTATATGCCATGATGATATTATGTGATGATGACAATGTTATTCTACATGGATGCATAATGTACCAATTTTAATGAATGCCATGCTTATGATTATGGACTATATATTTATGGATAATGCAAAATGTGATGTTTTATTTTATGATGTGTATGTATGTGTACTAATGATATGGATGATGTATGCACTTATATGTTATGTGAATTCCAATTGATGAATGCAAATGATATGCTAATGATATAAATGGAAATATTTAAATGGATGTTTAATGACTATATTCCTTAATGAATATTTGACACATGATGTAATGTGTATGATGGACTAATGCAATGTCTATATGATCATGTATGCAATTGTTTTTGTATGTCACAAGATATCATCAAGAGACAAACAAAGAGAAATGATAAGATAGAAGGAGACAAATGTTAGTGCGAAGAAAAAATCCTTCAACATATTACCATAGGACTAATAATTGTTTCTCTTAATCATCATTGGGTAGATTATTGTAATGGCCAACAAAGACAATGATATGACATAGATCGATAGTGTGCAAGGTCGTACCATCACATGAGACAAATAGTTGCAAACAATGATGATCATGACTCATACTAAGAGTGCAATTGCACTAGTATTTTTGTCACAACCAACCACAAACATAAAAAGACAAGAAATACAATAAAGACAAATGATGAAATGTCATTGTTCCTCTATATCCTATGACCAGGACATCTTCAAGGAACTAGCAACATGACTGTTTGAAAAAGACAAGACAAACCAATCATCATGATACATTGCTGCTTCTCTAAATCCTATTGTCAGGACATCCTCAAGAAACTAGTAGCATGATGAAAGATCAAAGGAAAAATGCCAAGATAATGCTTGCCAAGTGTGTCTGAATTTCAAGTGCTTTAATGTCAAGATGTCAAGTTGACAATGTCGAGATGCTAGGTTTTGATGATGTCAAGATGACAAATACCAAAGTTGCCAAATTCACGAAGGACACATCCTTAATGATATCGATGTTGAAAGGATTGATCCTCAAATTTCAAGAGAATCCTTCAAAATGCCAAGTGATGGTGACAATGCCTAGGAAGGACACATCCTAAGACAAATAAATGACAAGGGTTGTTCTTTAGAAGGACACATCTAAAGAATAACCAAGAGTTGAAAATATGACCAGTTTTGACTGAGGTTGACTGAAGTTGATTGAGTTTGACTTGTTTTGATAGGATTGACTTATGTTAACAAAATTGACTACATGTCGAGGTTGACATGATGATGTAATTGACATGTTGATTAAATGATTGCCATAGTTTGTTGTAGGAGTTTTTCTGATTTAAAATAATTTTTTTTGACTTGAAGACATTTGACGTGTGTGCCAATGCAGTGTCATGAACCCTAATGGACTGACCTAGTGTGGCCTCAGGGGCTCATCGATTGATGGCCTTGCTTACGTCATACACTCAAAGACTTCATAGTTTGACATGACCAATGACTTTGTCTTGATGACCAAAGATTGAGTCATGATTTTATTTTGAAAAACCTAAAAGGACTGACCTAATGTCTCGGGGGCTCAAAGATGAGCCTTGCCTATGTAGCAAATGCGCATAGACAATGTAGTTCGACATTGACCTAGACTAATTGACATGACCGATTTAACAAGGTATGACTTTGTTTTTGTGTTTTTGTCATATTTTGATTTTTTGTATTTCTTCAGGATCTTTTTCAATTTTTAGGTCTTTTTTCAAGGCATTTTTTGATTTTTAGTTCTTTTTTTAGGATATTTTTTGATTTTAGGGTATTTTTTAGGACATTTTTCAATTTTAGGTCTTTTTAGGACATTTTTCAATTTTAGGTTTTTTCAAGACATTTTTGATTTCTAGTTTTTTAGGACATTTTTCAAAATTTTAGGTCTTTTTTAAGGACATTTTTTGATTTTTGGGTCCTTTTTAAGGACATTTTTCAATTTTTAGGTCTTTTTAAGCACATTTTTTGATTTTTAGGTCTTTTTTTAGGACTTTTTTTGATTGGCAAGACCATGTACGATACCCACTACAATCGAATGATAAAGGGGTTCCCCTAGTCAGGTCTAGGACTAGCCAAATTTGAAGGACATGGAAAGGGTCATGCGTGGGATGACCGATGGATGGTATGCAAGACTTGATGTCAACTATTGTTAGCTATGAAAATAAATGATAGGGAATTATGTCGGGTGTCATGATAGTGTCAGAAAAGTGGATATTTATTATTATGGACTAAGGTAGATAGAGTGATAGTAGATGGTGAAGCAAAGATCAACTACATATGGTACCTATTTGCTAGGTTTTCACCATGGTACTTATCTAAAGCACCTGTTTACCAGGTTTTCACTATTGGACGAATTATTTCTCTTTACTATTTTTGTCATTTTTTTCATTTTTTTACTTTTTTGGTGTCACCAAAACACCTGTTTGCTAGGTTTTCATTAGGGTGATGATTTTTTTTTATCTTTTTCAATTTTTTTTTGTATTTTTGATGGTTTTTAGCCTAGCTCTCTGATGCTATGCGTAGAACTTTCAGAGATGCAGACTGTTGATGGGATTTGTCAATTGTTCACCATTTGGAGTAGCTAGCTGGTATGCTCTAGATCCAAGTGAGGCTATGATGATATAAGGAACCAACCACTTGGGCTTGAACTTTCCAGGTTTTGCATGAGGACCAAGTCACCAATGTCAAACTTTCTGACCACGAATCTCTTGTTATAGCTCCGGAAAAGGTGGTTCTGATATGCTTGTAAATGATTTAAGGTATTGTGTATGTGTTCCTCTAACATTTCCAATTCTTGCACTCATGATTTTCTATACTCTTCATCATTGATCAAACCCTTCAAGGAGACTCATAAAGATGGAATTTTGACCTCAATGGGAAAGATGGCTTCAACTCCAAAGACTAAGGTGAATGGGGTGGCTCATGTAGGTGTTCGGATGCTGGTGTGGTAATCCCACATAATAGGGTTAAGTTGAATGTGCTAGTCATGACCAGTGTCATTGACTATCTTCTTAAGAATTTTGATGATTGTCTTATTGGATGCCTCAACTTGACCATTTCCTTGTGGGTAGTATGGCGTGGAGAAATGATGTTGGATGTGGAACCGTTCACACAACTCATAGATGTCTTGATTTTTGAAGGGACAACCATTGTCTGTGATGATGGACTATGGGACACCTTACCAATAGATGATGTAGTTGAGAATGAATTTGGAATTTTTTTTACTAGTTATGTATGTGAGGGGGATGGATTTGATCCACTTAGTGAAGTATTCAGTAGTAGTGATAATGAATTTATGTCAATTGGAGGAGATAGGATGGATTTTTCCCACGAGGTTGAGTCCCCATTGTTCGAAGGGCCATGGAGAAGTAATCGACCAAAGTTCTTGTGCTTTTGCATGAATCAAATCACTATGTATTTGACATTGGTGACATGTTCTGAAAAATTCAAGTACATCTTTTTCCATTGTCATCCAGTAATACCCAAGTCTCGTGATCTTCTTGGCTAAAGTAGGACCACTTGAATGAGATATGCATATACCCTCATGTACCTCACATAAGGTTGTTTGTGCTTCGTCAGTGTTGAGACATTGAAGAAGGGTATTTTCAAAGCTATGCTGGTATAGGGTATCACTGATGATGGTGTATTGGGCAGCCTTACGGATAGAAGATTTCTGTTGGATGTTGGCTAGGTTGGGGGGAAGGGTCTAGGACTGGAGATAGTCATAGATGTCTTGATACCATGGTGAATTGGGACCAACAATCTTGTAGACCATTTCTGATTCCAGAATGTCATATACAGGAACCAAAGTTGTTCCACCAAGAACTCAGATTGAGGCACATTGCTTGGAATGTCTCAAAGGGATCCAATTGTGGCCATTGCATCTACTGCCTTGTTTTGTGCCCTAGGAATCTATTCAAAAGCAATCATGTGGAAGTATTATTGAAAACTATCCAATATTCTTTTTTAAGGATTTAACTTCTCATCCTTGGTGTCATAGTCATCATTGACTTGGTTGATGACCAACTGAGAATCTCTGAGGACATGCAAATTTTTTATTTTCCATTTTATGGCCATTCTGAGTCTTGTATCAAGTGCCTCATATTTTGCAATATTATTTGTATGTGGAAAATCAATGTGAAATGAATTAGGCATGGAGTCTCCTTGTGGTGTGATAAATAGTATTCCTGCTCCCGAGCCATGACTATTATGAGACTCATCAAAATAAAGTTTCCAAGGTGACTTAGGCTCTGAGTGAAATATGGACTCGTCAGGAAAGTCTACTTACAATGGGTGATTTCCTTTTACAAGTGCATCTTCCAGTTGATCGTCTATTACTTGTCCCTTTATAGCCTTTCATTCCACATACTGTATGTCGTACTCACTTAAGATAATAACCCATTTTTCCAAACAACCTGTCAATGTTGCATGACTTAGGAGATATTTCAGGGGATCAATCTTTTCTATGAGTTGTGTCTTGTGATTCAACATGTAATGTCTTAATTTTTGAGTTGCAAATACAACTTCTAGATAGGCACATTCAATGTATGTGTAATTTAGCTCATATTTGACCAATGTCCGATTGATTTAGTATATGGACCTTTGCTTCTCATCATGATCATTTTGTGCCAGTAATGGCCCCAGTGTTGAAGTTATCACATAAATGTATAGAATCAAAGGTTTTCCTTCGATGGGTGGCATTAAGACAGGTGGTGACAATAGATAATCCTTTATTTTTTGGAAGGCCTCTTGACATCTATCAGTCCACACAAAGGGGATTCCCTTGCACAAGAGACACTAAAATGGTTGACACTTGTTTGCAAGTTGTGCAATGAAGTGTCAGCTAGACTGCAATCCACCTTGTAATGTCCTGAGTTCACTTATCCCTTTTAGGGGAGGCATGTTAATATTGATTTTACTTTGGCATGATCAACTTCAATGCCTCTGTGAGAAACTATATATCCTAAATTTTTTCTTGATGCCACACCAAAGAAACATTTCTTAGGATTCAAGAAAACCTTATATTCTTCTAGTCTTTTGAAGATTTTATCTAACACATTGAGGTGATCCTTGCATGTCAAAGACTTTTTCAAAAGGTCATCCACATAATCCTCCATTAGGTTGTGCATCATGTCATGGAATATTGTTGTCATGGCTCTCTGATATGTGGCACCTACATTATTGGGACCAAAAGACATGACGTTCCAATAGTATGTAACTTAAGGACATGTGAATGCCATTTTATGTTGATCTTTAGGGGAAATCTGAATCTGATTATAACTTGAGAAACCTTCCATGAGGGACATCATCTCGTATCTTGCTGTAAGGTCAACTATGATGTTTATGTTTGGTAATGGAAAGTCATCCTTCAAGAAGGCTTTGCTCAAGTCACAAAAGTCTATGCAGATATAGATTTGATCATTTGGGTTTGTGACTGGTAAAAGATTTGAAATCCATTCAACATAGTCTATTGACTGTATGAATCCCACATCTAGCAATTTCTTAAGTTCTTCTTTGAATAGCAAGGTGATTTGTGGGTGCATCTTTCATAGCTTCTGTTTTACTAGCTTGGCATCTGGAAGTAATGAAAAATGGTGCAAGATAAGTTCTAGATCCAACCCAGGCATATTGACATAGGACCATGCAAAGTTAATCTTATGCTTTGAGAAGAATTTGTGAAATTCAGGTTTCTCTTCTTTTGTCAAAGATGCCACAAAGAGGATAATTTTGGGATCTTCTGTTGTAGCTATGTTAATTTCCATGGTGTCTTCTATAAGCATTGTCAATTTTTCCTAAGTCATAGGGAGAAAGTAGAACCCTCCATCCTTGGGCACTTCGAAGAGGTTTTCACCCTTAGATATGTCCTTTATTTTTACTTTTTTATCATTAGAAGGTGCCTTTTGGTTTTCACCTAAAGATGTGTCATTTTTTGTTTTATTCTTATTTTTAATTTTGTGACTAGAGGATGGTGTAGTCTCCCCAAAGTAGGCTGCACAATCTAGGTCAATAGAAAATCTAGCCTTGTGGTCTCCACTTGGTATGCCATTGTGAAGTCCCATGAATTCTATAATTGCCTCGTCATTTTGAAATATGTCCATAACTGGTGGGCCCTGTTGATCCCAATCAATTAGCTATGGGTAGAAAAGGAAAAGACCATCATCAGTATTGGTGAATGGTGGGGAGGACATAGAAAGCATGCAAACAGATTCAAAGAGGTTAAAGATAAAATTTTCATCATCCAACTCCTAATCAGATTCTATCCAATATTCTCCTTCACTTGTCTCATACTCATTGTCAAAATAAGGGACAAATGGACTGACATTGGGGTCGATAGTGTCATGTGGAGAGTTAGATGGATCCAAATGAGGATCATTACTATTAGATGGTTGGAAAGGTATGTCAAGATTATGGCTAATGGGATTAGAAGATAATTTAGACTTGTCATTGTTCCTTGGGCAAAAGAGTCTATCCCAGTCTTCTCTTTTCCTTGGGATTTTAGGGTTGTCATTATTCTATGCTAGATCAATCTTAAGCATTTTCCAAAATCTTTCTTTGAATGTAGGTTCTCCAGGTTCAAGGAATAATTCATCACGACAATAGTCACTCAAGGATTGTTGGGAGCCAAATTCCCATTCATGGGAGTCAGTTTCAGTAAGGGATTCCTCAATAGTCTCAACACTTTCTGAAGCATTCATGCTATCACCCAAAAGTACATTGGTACATCGATTGTCATTTTTGAGCAGCCCAAACCCTAACCCAAGATACTTTGGTCTTCGGGAAGGCATTATAGGTTCTCACATTCTAGTTTTATTTTTGACAAGGCCACTAGTTCCATCATAGCCTTTTTCCTTCATTATATCATAGCCTTTGCCATATATATGGATTGGTAATGGGGATGGATCTTCTGGGTCTTCGTAGATCCAAGTTGATAAGTATTCAATGTCTTGTTCATGTCACCCCATTTTATAAAAATCTACATTGGAGGAAATTTGTAGATTTCTTTAGGCTCCATTCTAAAATAGGGTTGACCATAAGCCTTAGGAGACTTGGGTATTTTGGTGATGCAATAGGCCATGTTCAATTGATACTCTCCACTTCCTTGGTCATAGATCTTGACATTGAGTTCAACCTTGGGAACGAAGGGAGATGGTGTGGAAAAATTGGAAGGAGTGGACATGGACGATTTGGAAAGCGTGGATGGGTTGATAAATTTTGAAGAGCAAGAGGTCAAATCTTCTCAGTTAATAGGCACTTGATGTTCTGAAGTACCCCTTAGATTGGTGCAATATTGGAAAGGATCGAGGTCTCCATGTATGGTGATTTCAGTGCCGTCAAAAGGAAACTTTAGGCATTGGTGGTAAGTAGATGGAATAGCTTTTAAGGAATGAATCCAAGGTCGACCAAGCAAGATGTTATAGGGTAGTTCAAGATTGAGGACTTGGAAAGTTGTGTCTACAATGATTGGTCAAAATTAGATAAGAAGAGTAATAACACCCTGAGAGGAACATTCTTCGTCATCATACACAATTATAACAATGCTCTTGGTAGCATCTACACAAGCATTAGAGAAGCCTAGAGCCTTAACCAGTTTTAGGGAGCATATGTTCAGCCCTACTCCACCATCTACTAAAACTCATCTAACCTTATGTTTTTGTATAAAGACTTTAATGTGAGGTGCATCATTATGATTGGATTTTGGTGATGAGTAGTCTTGGTATAAAAATGTTATATGGTGTGGAGTGGTTAGTTATCCCACCATGGATTCAAAGAGGTTGACATCAATGTCATGAGGGACAAAAGAATCTTGTAACGTTTTGTCAAGTATGACCTTATGCATAGGAGAAATACGTAATAAATCAAGTATAGAGATTTGAGTAGGTGTTCTTCCTAATTGGTCAATGAGGTTGAACTATCCCTTAGGTTGTGATGGTTTAGTGCATGGACTAGGTTGTGATTGTTTGGCGGATGGACCGGGTATTGTGATTTTCTGCTGCCTAGGGGAAGGAGGACTAGCTATGGTGACTTTGCCACCATGGGTAGTGACATTACATTCAGGTGCTCTTTTGATAGTAATTGTATTGACATATTCATCGACCATTTGAAGGTGATTAATAATGGGTCCACCAGAATATTCGAAGGCAGTGCGGGTATAGTTGGTATGATTATTATTAGTCTTAGGACTTGATGTAGAGGGATTATTCAAACCATGGTCTTGTAGTGGGTTTTTGTGAATAGTATGGTTTGAGTTTGATGCAAATTTTTGTCCACCTAGTTCAATTGTGCGATCTTCAATGAGGTCTTGTACTAGATTTCTTAGTTGTCTACAAGAGGAGGTTTTATGTCCTTTAGTGTGGTGGTAATCACAGCAAGAGTTGTCATCCCACCATGATGGGTTAAACTATCTTGGGTGATATGTCTTAGGGAATTCTAATGTGATGACACCATTTTGAAGGAGTTTCTTGAGGATGTCTTCGATTGGTTCACCCAATGGAGTATATGTGCGTCTCTTTGGGAATTGCCTAGTTTGTAGTGGCTGCCCTTGGTTTTGACTATTTTGATTGTTGTGACTATTTTGAATGGCATTAGTAGTAGGTGTTGGTGCAATCGTTGGTGTGTTTTGTGGTTTATATCCTTTAAGAGTGAGTACCAGACCCATTGTGTTTACCGCCTTAGCATCAACAACACCATCATTGGTAATGTGTTTATTCTTGACCCAGTATTTATTTTTGTTCCTAGACGGGTTTGTGTTCATATTCTTAGGGCCATATTTTAGTTCTCCTTTAGCAGTAAGGGCCTTCTCAAGTTGGACACCCTTTTTGATTAAGTTTCCAAGGGTTGTGCAACAATGGACTTGCAAGCCGTATTTCAATGGGCCTAGGAGGGTTTGGACAAACATGTTGACTTTTTCTTTCTCAGGTATGTCAATATGGCAAGAACTTGCTAAACTTCTCCATCTTTGAAAGAACATAATGAAAGTATCACCAAATTCTTCTTGTGTAAGTGTGCATAGGTTGGTAATGGAGACATCTGTGTCAATGTTATAGGCATAGTTTTGTACAAATTTTTCTACAAGTTCATCCCATGATTTTATTCCCTTTTGTAAAGTGGAAAACCATTCAAGTGTGGGGCCTACAAGACTCTTAGGGAAGAGTATCATCAAATAAGTATGTTCATAGGAAATATCCATGCAATTGGTTGTGAATTAGCAAATGTGTTCAAGGGGGTTTGTCTTACCTTTGTATTTAGTGAAGTTTGGCGCCATGTATCCAGGAGGGAATGGTGGCATGTATAGACTTGTGTCGAAATGGTATGGAAATAGGTCATATGATGTGTGCATCTTTTTATGTTGCATTTTCATACTCCCCACTTGTTTTTGTAAGGTCGTGATTTGCGATATAAGTGCATCAATTATGGGATTGTTCATTGCATCTCACATTCTAGTGATAGGTACTCCATGAGTCCCCATTTGTTGTGAAGAAGCATTTTGATATTGTTGTGGAATGTGTTGCTATGAGATGCATGCCATGTTTTTATTTGAATGTTGTTGATATTGCAAGTTTTTATTAGGGATGTGTTGATGAGTGTGGATGTGTGATGCATATGTGGGAATGTGTCCTCCAACCATATTAGTCGATATTTACGGGATGTGTTGACCTTGAATATTTTGGTGTCCAAATGAAGTCATATGTTGTGTAGTTTGATTGCCTTGTCCAAATTGGTAGAATTGTCCATGGGGAATGTTGGTGTTTTTACTTTGAGGGATGTGGGTATTGGTGTTAAGTTGTGATGACATGTTGACGTTTGGTTGTGGTCCTGGAATAGAAATACATCATTTATTTCCCCCAAAGGGGTTGAATGAATTTGTTTCGAAAGCATTGTTTGAAGCACCAATAAAATGATTTGATGATGACATTCCCATGACACTAGATGAAGCTCCAAATATGGGGTTTGAAGAGATTTCCCCAATTGTTGAGGATCCAAAGGTAGCTCCAATTGACTGTGAGGACATTGTTTACATTGTAGGCATTGATTGTGATATGGCTTGTGACATAGTTGGTGTCCCTCCAATGGATGTTTCGTTGATGATGTTGGAGGTGTTTTGATTAGATGTGTCATTAGTGGTAGCATTGATAGTGCTTGTGGAAATTTGTGAGGTGGCACCAACAAAAGTATTGTTTGCATTGTTTTTGGGTTGACTAGTGTAAGAAGCATTGTTTGCATTGTTGTTGTTGGCATTGTGATCAGGTGACGCTTCCCTTAGAGTGTTAATGTCAAAGCCACATGGAAATTTAGCCCCTTGGTCCAAGAGCATGGCTAGATATATTTTTGGGTCGTGTAAGACTAAATCTTCCATGAAGGAGGATTTTGTGTGGCGACATCTAAATCTTCCACAAATACATTTCCATTTTTATCTCTATGTATGAATGATTCAAAGGGGTTATGTGAAGAAGATGGCATATTTATGTCACTAAAAGGATTGATAAAGGATGTGTCTTGGTTCATGTTTTGATTCATGTCATTGGAAAAGATATAAGTGTTGGTGTCTTGTCCAAAATTAGCCATTTGTCTTCTTTTTCGTTGAAGCCTAGTCTCAACCATATAAGGAGTTGCCCAAATTAGAAAGAAGGATAAAAATGATAACTTTGTTTTTGGATTTTTTTTTGTTTGAATAAGGGATGCTAATGCAACTATGTTTTTGGGTTTTTGACAATAAGAGATGCAATATGATAATGTTGTTTAAAGGAAATGACAAATGTTAAGGGACAATTAGGAATTTTTTTTTCTTTGGATTTTTAGGAATAAGGTATGCAAAATGAGGACTAAGATGACTTGAATGTTCTAAGGTATGCAAATGAAAAGGTATAAGTAATGATGGAATTTTAGAAAAGGTTTAATTGACCACTCAAAGCTTGATCTATGTCTCAATTTGGATCATCAAAGGACTTACTAATGTGACTAAAGGACAAGATGACAAGATGACAAAGTGAGGTTTCCTAACTAGAATTTTGAGTTGGAAAGTATCACAAAAGGAAAATGAATAAGGGAAATAATGTTGATTAAGTCCAATGATAACCTACTCTTGAAGGCAATGATTTTTCAAAGTATGGTAAGTTTCCCTATTCCAAAATCTACAAATGAAATGAGGACCTAAAGACTAGTTTATGGCTGAAAATGATGATGAAGGACTCTAAGGATGCAACTAAAAATTTGCAAGGATGGACCTATGGGAGAATGCAAGCTAAAGAATGAAAATAATGAAGGATTTGAGCAATTCTTGGTCTAGTTTTAACTGAGGCTACTGGAAAAATATGTTTGATAGAAAATTGGAAAAGTTTGATCTCGGGTTTTGGACTATGATAGTGTTTTTGTTTTTGTTAGGCGATTGCATTGTTTAAGGTCATAGATGCATTGCAATTTGTCAGATGCATCATAGTTTCAGCGAATGTGGTGCTACACATAATAGATGTGGCTTAAGAAAGTAATTGTGGTGTTTTGTAAATCAAATGCAGTGTAGTATTGTAAAATGTGGCTTGGCAGAGTGAATGTGTTACAAAAGGTGTCAAATGTGGTGCAAAATAGTGAATGCATTGCACAAAAAAGAAAATGCGTTGTAGGAAAAATAAGTCTAGTTTGTTTGTAAATTTGGCAAAAATTCTGAATTGTTTCAAGTTGAATGACTATTTCCAGGTCTATGAAATGGTTTTTTTTTGTTTAATGTCTTAGAAAACACTTGACAAACACAATATTTTGTTTGAAAACATGCACAATGAAGACAAGTACAAGCCTAGATTAGGAAAGGACTATATTTTCTAGATTCCATGTGGGTTTACCCAACCACACTTATTCTTAGTGGGTGAATCCAAAAGCTTGGCCACACAGGCTCCCCCTTACATTGCACTCACTTCTCAGGTCAACCAAGCTTCAAGTCTCCATAAATTTCCCATGGAAAACTTATCACCTCTACTAAGAATTGCGAGAATGTGGATGCCTTTGCAACGACTGTTGTTGCACTAACAAATAGATGGGTTTTTGGTCACTAATCAAAAGGGTTCTAGTAAATACTTAGGGACACGACACTTCGCGAGTGTATAGCAAGCCACTTAAGGCTTAAATAAATCTACTAGGGGATCTTATACCTTTAAAAGAAAATGTAGGTACCTATTTTCTAATGAAACTACATGGCTAAAGCCTACATACCATGAGGGATTGATGATTTAGATTCATCCTTTTATATAACGGCCCAAGCGAAAAATTGGTTGGAGTCATTCCCTCTTTTGAGGTAGGCCCCTCTAAGGTTCAAAACATAAAATAGATGGGTCTGACTTTCTGATCACTTAGTTTGCACAAGGTGAGAGCATAATCACCTACCATCTTCAAGCACAATCAAGCAATGTTCTTTAACCTCCTAATTAAATCTAAATGAGAAAAACAAATGTTCTTTTTAAAGCACCAATGGAAGTGTTTTCTAATCTAAAGTAAACACAAGTGGTTTCAAAATAAAATCCTTGGACATTCAAACCTACAAAACCACTTGTTAGTAGTCTCAAAAGATACCTTGGACCCACAAAAATTTGAAGCCACACACTGCCACAACAGATTAGTAACCAGAGAAACCTCTAAGCTACTAAATGGAAGAGGAAAAAAAAACTGAAAAAACTTGCAAAAACCCAAAAGAAATTTTTTACTAGGAAATTGCGTCATTCTGGGTGTTAGATGCATCGTAGGGAAGAATTTGGAAATTGATAGTCAAATGTGTTGTTTTGCATAGAAAATGTGTCATAGGGCCAAAGGTTAAAATTTCTAGACAAATGCGTCGACCTACAAAATGAATGCATCACAGAATGGTGAATGCATCTTTCTACAAAGCATATGTGTTGCAGCATATCAGATGTGTTGTTTTGTCAGTTAAATGTGTCACAGTAAGTTGACTGCATCACAGGAAACAACAAATGCATTGTGTTGTACCTGTACCTACAAAAACAGAAAAAACCTATACAAAAATAAAGAAAATGCGTGATTTTGGCGTCGGGTTCACCAATGTAACTATGAGAAATATTTAGGTTAGAAAATTAGTGCATAAATAAACAAAACAAAAAGTAAGCAATGAAGTACAAAGGAGGAAATAACATGAAAACAAAGAAAGATATTACCCAGTGTCTTCAACCTCCATGATTGACCTCCATTGCACCTTCTCTATTTGTTGCAATATGTAGTTTTCCCTCAAATTTTGTGGGAGAAAACTATGACTATGCCAATGCCCTAGGAAAATGTTGAAGGATTCTGTCACCAATGCTACACTATGCAACTATGCAACTAGTAAGCAACTATGAAATAAGCCTAAACTATGCCAATGCCAAGATGTCAATATTCCAAGAGATGAAGTATGCCTAAGGAAAGATTGCATGAGATGTAGATGAATTCAAGAGCATGAGAGATGTCAAAATGAGACCAAAATTTCCGTTTAATAGAAAATGCAATTTTGGATGAATGGCCAAGATTGAAGATTGATAAATGCCCTACGATCAATGGTTAAAATTGAATGTGACAACCCACAATTATGGTTAGGGAAATATTTGGGTGAATTTGAAATGAGTGGACGAGATTTGATTTTAGAAAATCAAATCAAGGGACAAGATTACTTGTGACAAGAAGATAAGAATGGCATAGAAAAAGAGAGCTGGAAAATCAAATAATATTAGAAATTATTTGATTTATTAGAAGAAAGTTGTCAATTTGAATTAAAATTTTAATTTAATTCAAAAGGTGGGATCATGTAACTGTAAATAATTAACTTGAATTATTTACTAAGAGAGGGAAAATTAGAAAGTGGGGCCATTTTAAATAAATGATATTTAAAATTGGGAAAATGCCAAGGTGGACAATAATTAAATAAATTAATGAATTTATTTAATTATGAGAAAACATTAGAAATTAATGATGTATTTAAATAAATAAATAAAATTTATTTTTTTAAATAATCAGGAGGAAATAATGGACAAAAGATAATTAAATAAATTAATGAAGTTATTTAATCATAAAGAGACATTAGACAATTAGTGATGCATTTAAATAATTTATTTATTTAAATAATCAAGAGGAATACAAGACATGAATTAATTAAATAATTAAAAATTATTTAATTAATAGTTGAAAGTGGACAATAAAACATAATTAAATATTTTAATTATGCTAGGAGGAATGTAGTGAAAATAGAGCTTGCAGGCCTAGGTCATTTTTATGTGTCTACATCAAGTATGGAGTTGACAAGGAAATTTTGATTTAATATAGGACTACATCTAATTAGGCTAACCTAATTAATGTATGCAGATGTATTGGATATATATGTAAGAAATTTTTGAAGTTTTAGGAGAGATATGACATGTGATATGATGTGAATATACAAATTTTGTATGTACATGATCAAAATTATTACTGATATATAGTGAATATTGAGTGATTGTAAGGAAAAATAGTGTTTTGTATTTAGAGCTTGAAAGGAATTGAATTCAACACAAGGAAGGTTTATTTTGTATCAATTCACATCTTGGTTGTTTGGCCATTTCTGTTTTGTATCTATCTTTTGTGGCTGTGAGCCCTATTGGATAGTGTGTCTTGGTAGTGAGCCTTTGTAATATCTTATAACTAGTTATAATATATTGTGAGGTAATCCTCACTGTGGTTTTTCCCTTTTTGGTTTTTCCACATAAAAATACTAGTGTTCATGTGTTATGTGATTTGGTGATTGTTTCATGCTTTCATTCATTACTATTGTTAGATGTGTTTTATTTATTGTATGGATTATGATCAAATGGTTTAAGGGATATTGATTCACCCCACCTAGTATTCTAGGTATTCAAGAGTTTTGAAGAGGAAGAAAGCAAGCAAGGAGATAAAATTCAAGCAACAAAAGTTGAAGTCTTGGAGCAACATTGTTTGTAATTGCAGGTCTTTAATTCCATTTGTAGATTTTGATCAAGTTTGTGTCATATGATTGAAGGTTGATGCTAATAGGACATGATGGATTCTAGGTGTGGAAGATGCATTTGGCCATTTCCTTTAACACGATGATTTGTTTCCTAATATTCTCATCCTCAAGCTTCATTCTACTAGCAACATACAACAAGGAATAATTGTAATTGAGATTTATTTGGCATGTTTTGACCTCTCCATAAGTGAATCTTATCATTGTCATATATGAATCACACTCTAACCCACTTGAGTAGGGTTTCTTTGCATGTTAGCTCATAACAACCTTAGATGCACTTAAGGTTAGGGATCACATACTATAATTAATCAAATCATTTCCATTTATCAAGGTTTAATTACCAAACTTGGGGTTTGACTGAGGAAAACCCCCATACAAACAAACAAACATTTTTTGTTTGCAAATTTATTGCAGGTCAAGATATGAAAACAAAGATTTATAGGTATAGAGTAGAGTGCAGATAGAGGGCTACAAGTTTAATATTTATATTTTTGGAAATAAATACTAGGACCCATTTTCCCTAGGGAGAACCTATCCTTCAGTAGATCTAATAACCTACTTTTGGTGACTAGTACATATGTCCTTACCTTTCTCATATCTGCTTGCAAAATCTAGTTTTAGTTTCTATAATTTTTTGAATTTTTATTTCATGTTCTAAGTCTTATAATTCATTTAGTTTTGGCATTGCATATCATTTCAATTTAGTCTCAGATCTATCCCATTGTCTTAAAGACTGAGATCTTAGTCTGATTGACTCACCATTGAGGTTGAAAGTCAATATTTACACCTTGTGATCTTTTTCCTAATTAAATTCCTTAGGTAAATGTACAAATAGATAGAATACCCCCTTATTTCTTAAGGGACCCCTTTCCCTTACATTTCATTTTGGTGAACCTAACTTTCTTACATTATACCTTTTTTGTTTTGGATAGGTTTTGCATCATCTTATTTTACATTGTATTTAGGGTTACATATTACATGCTTGCATCATCTAAAATCATAAAAATCTAAAAATATTGCATACATTTTTCATAATAGCTTGCATTTAAGTTTGTTTAAGTCATTTAGATAAGAATTTTATTCAAAATTGCATTAAAAAGTGTTGTCATTTTGTTCATACATTTTCATAAAACTGCATTTACATTTCATCAAAATTTTGGAAAATACTTTCACTATAGTAACACTTTACAACTAGAAACAATAAACATAAATAGTAGCACAAACATTCATCTTTTCATTTTTTAGAACCCTGAGTAAGGACTCATTCACCCAAGGGCGAATCTATCTTGGTACAAGTGTTGTAATAAACTTTTGCATGCATTTATTTAACTATGTTTTTTTTTTTTTTTGTTGGTAACTCTGCGTTCTGAAATTCTAGAATAGTGTTTCTACATATTAAAGAAATTTGACCTTTTACTTGTATTTTGGAAAAAATTGGAAATTTTTAATTACTTTTCAACATTTAATAGACACTTTTTTTCATTTTAATTATGTAGTCTTGATATATTAATCTTTTCATTTTTCCAAACAATTGAAACCATAGACCATCCTAAAACATTTAACTACAAGTGAACATTAAATGATTAACCTTGGAGAAAGCATAGTCATCTAATCATGTCAAATATCTTTCTATAAGTGCACCTAACCCTCAAGCCCTTTAGTAGTGATGAATTTGACATGTTAGATGAGGCCCTTGAGGATTCCATCTCACCAAGATCATCCACTAAGGCTTGTAATACCAAAACACAACAAAGAGAATTCAATTCAATCACACCACAATTTATCCTCTACCCACCTTCACAACAACCAAAAAACCAAACCAAACCTGTGCTTATCATAGGACCACCTCAAAACAAACCAAAACCTCCAGGACATGTCTTAAATTTCACAAGGCAACTCACTAGTAACAATGTTTCATAGCAACCAAGTTATCATACTATTTCTCATACATATAACACAAGGAATAATAGGAAACCACAAACCATTCCTACATCCATACCTCTTTCTCAACCCATTTTTCCTAGTTCTCCTCGTTTACCTTTTCATAGTGGAAAGGATTATGATCTTGTGGAACAACTTTGCAACACTCTTGCTAAGAATTGTTTATGGTATCTCATTCAAGAATCAACTAATTATCATAGCATGCTTCAAAATACTTTGTAACAAGCTGTGTTCCCTCCTAGTGTGAAATTTAATGATGTAGCAACCCTAATACAAGTTATGAACTCAATCAATATAGATATTATTTTTCGTCAAGATGAGTTACCTCCATTGGAAATACAAAAATAAAATGATACTTTGATGATAGTGGCTAGTATTAAGAATGGTAGTAACAAGTTTGGAATTAAGCATAATCTCATTGATAATGGTTTGACACTCAATGTTGGTAGTGTAAAATTTTTGGATAAACTTGGAGTGGACAAGACTAGAATTCAATCAGATTCTTTATCTATCTGTGGTTTTGATAATGTGCAAAATAAACTTCTTGGTGCGATAATATTACCTATAAAAGCTAGTAGGGTTACATTGCAAACTACTATCCATGTCACACCCTAAGAAATATAATCTCCTCTTGGGTAGGCCATGGATTCATGAAATGAATGGAGTCCCTTCAACACTTCATCATCTAATGGAATACACTTATAAAAATAAGGTATACACGATTAAAATAGACTTACAATAAAAAAGTTGTTTGCAAACTGAAATAGGAATGAAAAGTCCTTTGAGAACATTGATACCAAATTCAAAAGTGGAACCAATGTAAGGAGAGAAAGAGAATAATTTCTTAATGATCAAAAAGATATTGGATGATGATTAGGGTTCATTAGATTTCACATCTACATTCATGGGAGAATACAAAATCACAACAAAAGAATTAGGAAAGGAAAAATAAATAGTGGTAGTATCAACACAACACGATGTAAAATCATCACAAGCATCTAAGAAAACAACTTCTAATAATGAAGAAGAAACAACTTACATAAAAAATTATGGGAAGATTTATCATGAGAAGCCACCATCATTGTAAGAAGTGGAAGCTCTTTATGGATGAGGATATCAACTCTTGAAACAACTTGGCTATAATGGAAAAGGATGTGGACTGAAAAAAAAATACATTAGAGTTCCTATAGAGCATGATATACAAGAAAAAAATAGAGGTCTTGGATATTATCCTTCACTTAATATCAACACTATAACAAAGGATTCTTCTAAGACAATTCTCACATTGATGTGTCCTAACTTAATAGATACCACAAGTGATGATATGCCTATGGATTACTTTAAAAATGATGAAGCTCTAGCAAATGTTTTGGGAGAATATGATAATTTACCAACTCACCACCACAATCAAAGATTCAATTATTGTTTAAATACTAAGGGATACATTAGAGATAAAGCTAAAATAAGTATTATGGATGAAGATCAACAAATCCTTGAGATTCCAAATCGAAGTGAATTACTTGTGGGGGATACAATAAACATACTAATGGATACATCTAATGATGAGAAGGTAATTAAAATAGGAAAATTTCATGATGATTATGAACAAGACTTACCATGCAATGTTATTACATGACTTTCTTGAAATTATTCAGATATACTGGGTATTGATGCTAAGATAGTAGCACAAGATATTGTTCTTGAGAAATATGCTAAACCCGTGAGAAAAAAGATATGTAAGACGAATCCTATGATAGATTTGTTGGTTAAAGTTGAAATTGAGAAGCTCTTAGATGTTGGTTTTATTCATCCTATTAATTATTCTCCTTGGATATCAAACATTGTAGCAGTGGTGAAACCTAATAATCGTATTAGGATGTATAATTTTTTTTGTGATCTAAACAAGGTATCTTTAAAAGATGATTTTCCCCTTCCTAATATTGAAATGATAGTAGATTCCACTACATGACATGCCTTGTTATCCTTCATGGATGGTTTTTTAGGATACAATCAAATACTTATTTATCCTCAAGATTGATACAAGACAACTTTCACTACACCTTGGGGCACATTTTGTTGGGTTGCCATGCATTTTGGATTGAAAAATGTTGGAGAAACGTATCAAAGAGCTATGAAATTAATATTTCATGATTTTATGCAAAAAAATTTGGAAGATTAGGTTGATGATATTTTGTATAAATCTATAACTCATCAAGATCATGTCACAATCCTTTGTAAAATATTTGAAAGAATCCATAAATACAACATGAGGTTGAACCCAAAGAAATGTGTTTTTGGTGTGGATAGTGGAAAACTGTTGGGTTTTTTAGTGTCACATAGAGGCATTGAGGTTGATACAAAGAATATTGATGTTGTAATAAACATTCCACCTCCTAAGAACACTTCTCAATTGCGTAGTTTACAAGGCAAGATTTAATCTATCTATCATTTTGTTGCATCATTAGTGGATCAAACTCTTACTTTTACCCAACTGCTTAAGAAAGAATCAAAATTTAAATGGAGTGAGGATTGTCAAAAGGATTTTGAAATATTGAAAGAATATTTAGCTAATCCTCCCATTTTGTAATCCATTATTCAAGGAAATCTATTCATCCTTTATATATCCACATCAACTCATGCTCTAGCTATGCTACTAGCTCAATAAGATGAAAATGGAAAAGAACATCCTATTTATTATATTAGTTGGACATTGATTGATTATGAAACTTGATATACACCAATAGAAAGTAAATGTTTGGCTCTTGTATTTTATACTAATAAATTGAGACATTATTTAATAAATGTAGAAGTGCATGTTGTCATGAAATTTAATCCTTAAAAACCCCTTTTTGCTAAAACTGATTTGTTAGGATGTTTAGCTAAGCAGGTTATGTTGTTAAGTAAGATTTATCTTAATTTTTTTCCACAAAAGGAGATCAAAGGATAAGCCTTGACCGACCATTTAGCTGACGCTCCTTCACCATTAGCATTACCCACTCATGACTCATTCCTTAATGAAAATGTGTTGACAATAGAAGATGAAACATGAGAATTTTATTTTAATGGTTCTAAGTGTCAAACTTGATCTAGAGTGGGGGTGAAATTATTACCATTGTTAGGAAAGCCTATTCCATTATTCCGCCATTTAAACTTCCTATTTACAAAAAACACTGCGGAGTATGAAACCCTAATTGCTAGGTATGTGTAGCTCTATCCTTGGGTGTTCAAAAAACTCATACATTTGGTGATTCTCAATTAGTCATTAAACAAATCAATGGATGATATCAAGAAAAACATGATAAGTTATCTCAATTCAAAAACCTTACAATGGAATTGCTAGAACATTTTGAATCTTGTACTATTGACAATATTCCATGAAAGGATAATCGACATGTAGATGTAATGGAAAATGTTGCTTCCCTTGTTTCTCTCAAATATCCTTCCATGGAATTTACATTCATAGTTCACATAATTATAAAACCTTCAATAGAAGAAAAGATGAAAGAAGCATTAGTTGACAATATTGAAGTATCTAGTGAATGGTACTCACTGCTATTCAATTATTTAAAAGAAGGTACCTTTCTCGAACCAACTACTAAAAAAACTAGAGCTCATATTTGAAAACTTTCAACTAAGTATATAATCCTAGTAGATGTATTATATAGACAATCCTTTCATGGGTTGTTCCTTCAATGCCTTAAACAATTGGAAATTCCTATAGCTCTTGAGGAAACTGATGTCGGTGCTTGTATGGGGGATTTTGGTGGAAGATCCTTAGTTCAAAAGTTAATTCATATAGGATATTATTGGTGAAATATGGAACAAGATTATTTTGATTGTGTCAAGAAGTGTCACAAATGTTAAGAGCATAACAATTTTATTCATTCTCTTGCCTTTGAAATTTGCACCCCAAGCTCCTATTTTTCCATTTTCAATTTTTGGTCTGGATGTCATTGGAAAAACTTCCCCTCCTTCCTGTTTTGGACATATGTTTATGATTATTACAAAAAATTAATTCACAAAGTGGGTAGAGGTAATTCCTCTTCATTCCATGATTATTGATGCAATATGTCATTTCATCTTGGAGAACATGATTGCTTGATTTGGTCTTCCTTCCACATTAGTTTGAAATAATGGAACACCATTTAAGAAAAATGATGTAACAAAATTCTTGGAAACATTTCATATTCAACATTTTTTTCAACACCATACTACCCACAATCTAATGGTCAAGCATAAGCAACAAACAAAACCCTTAAGCAAATCATGTGCAAATATGTAAGTAAACATAACAAGGATTGGCACACTCAATTGACTTATGCATTGTGGGCTTATCACATCACTATATGAACATCAACAAGAAATACACCTTATAACCTTAGTGTTAGAAATTCCTTCATTGCGAATTTATCTTAGGAGCCTTATTGATGATAACACCTATAAAGAGAAACAATTACAATAGCTTGAAATGCTTAATGAACAATGTATAAATACTCTCAAGCATATCCAAGCTTATTCTAAAAGAATGCAATGAAGTTACAATGACAATGTCATTCCTCACTCATTTAACAAAGGGGATTTCATATTATATGAAAATCAACGTAGTGTTAATGCTGCTTTGGTTGAAAAAGGGAAAGTTTAGTCTAAATTGGTTAGGCCCTTACATAATCAACAAGAGATATTAGTCTGGAATGTATACATTAATGGAAATGGATGGTACACATCTCAAATAACCTATCAATGCTAAACATTTGTGGATATATTACACTTAACATCCCTTTTGAATAGTATGTATATTAAAGCATGTTGTTAGATTAAGTAGATAGTTTTCTATTTTATCTCGCATTGCTTCATTTTTGACAAACATTATTAGTGTGTATTAGATTATATAGAGTAATTGTTCATTAATTTGAATTGTTACTTTATTTTACAAGCCATTCAATCATCTCTATGTTATGTTAAATTAGATCATTACATGCATTTAATTTCTAAATTATATCACAAGAGCATCTAGTTTTATATATCACACTTAGTAAGATAATAATTAGATCATGAAGACACTTGTTAAATAATATTACCAGTATTGTTTAATCTAGATCACATTGACATCTAATCAAAAGAAATAACTCATGAAAATAAAACATTCTCATATATATAAGATCATATAGATTATATACATGATCACCACGGTAAAAAATGTGGTGTTATATAGCATAGTACACCTAGTGAGGCCTATGGCTACTAGAATCCTCAGGCCTTAGTGTCAATGCTCATTAGGAGATAGTGGAGCGAGAGTAGCTCATAGAGATCATCCAATCTCAAAGGCCTCATACCTCACCTCTAGCCATATCCTCATGTACGAGTGTTGCAATATGCTCTTGTTCTATCCAATCCCTATGCGCAAGTAAAGTCTAGTAACCTTTTCCTTTAACTTGTTGATTTTTGACTACATGAAAGCCTGTGTGTCACTCTTAGAAGGAAGCCAGGTGGCCTAAAGCTCCTTGTATGTAGTTGTAAGCCCCTAGTAAGAAACTCTAAGCTCCTCATGTGTGCCTCTCGACTCCTCCTCCTTAGAATTGAATTCATCAATCATCCTCATAGCATCCTCATGAAATTTTCTCCATCTCACTAAGGGATCAAATAGGTTAGCATGGTGCCCCACACAGGGTGGTGGCCTATGCTCCACTTATATCACCTGGTGTTGGGGACTAGGTGGTGTCATATCTGTAGTGACTCAACTGAAGAAGTCTAGCCACTTGTGTGTCCCCATTGCAAGAAAGAAAACACAAGTTAGAACAATATTAATGCATACTTAAAAAATTTAAAGAGATAAATCACATATCATTACCTAGATCACCAATTTTTTAGTTAGGATCTTGATAGGATACAATAGGCACCCTATCGAGACTTCTTGCATGAGTAGGAAGAGTGGTAGGTGAAACATGGCTGCACTCTCCATGCTCATTAGATGAGATGCTTGATGCAACCACCCTCTATGTTGAGGTAATGTTAGGATGAGATGTTGGTATCTCTTGGGGGCATCCATGGCCTATATTGGCTCCTCTCTCATTAATTGCTAATCCTCCTCTATATCCTCTATCATGTAATCATCATGTTGTAGTGTCACCATCCATAACTCCATCCTCTCTCTCATCTTTGTGACTTGGAAGAGGTTCGATTTCACTTGCAAGATGATCATTAGGGAAGACATGTGGAAGTCATTCCCTCATCCAACATCGCTCATAACATATAGTGCTGCCCACACCATCCAAGTTAGATGTTGGATATACATTCTGGTCCTCATTTTCTGAGTCACTAAAATTGATGTTGTCGATGGTAAGATGACAAATGTCTTATATCCTAACACCACTCTATGAAAATCTTAAGTATGTAGGTCATGAACTAGGTGCTACCTGAACCTGTCCAAAATGATGCATGTTGTGATCAATAATAAAATGGCATAACAATATAGTCATGTTGTCCAACCAATAATCTATCCTTTTGCATCATGGTCAAATTTCATGTATGATTTGACCATTGTGGTATAGTCTTGTATGGCCTCCATGCTATATCCTCCTCCTCTAAAAGATCAAACCAAACTCTCCAGTATAAAAGATCTTCACACTAGTAGGCTTGTCTCATTGTATAGCTACAAGCTCTTGGACAACCAAGGTTTGCTATGGTAGGGAAGCCTGTTGGTCTAGTGCATGTGATATGCTTAAAGGACCACACCTAAATAAATGCACAATGCACTATAATATGAAGGTCTCAATAAAAAAAGTGACCAAGGTCATAATAAAGATGAAAAAGCATGCTGCGACCCCATGCATATACAGTTTGATGTTGTTCCATATCATGAATGGTATGAATGAGACTTCCCTTGAGGTGTGCAACTCATCTATCATGTACAAGTGCTAATGAAATGGTAACACACATAATATGTTGAAGAAATAAAGATCAAGCATATGGAAGCCATTTGAGCTTGATGCAAGCCCCAATATCCTTAAGAGCAACAAGGTGGCTGATATAGTATTGAATGTGACACCTCATCTATTGACATGTGCAATCCTCCTCTAAGTGGAAAATCTCACCCTAGATGGGTATCCTAAGAATCTGATGTACATCCTCCAAAGTCACTGTGATCTCCCCTGTTGGGAGACAAAAGGTGCAAGTATCTAGGTCCCATATCTCTACCAACCCCATCAACATCACATCATGATACTTCATGGGTGGCATGAGGTATATCCAAAATAGACCAGTATCACAAAGTGTCTCCTCCTCCTCCTCATCAACTAGCCAGGTAACCTTCTCATAGAGGAAAGAGAATAGGCCTCCTCCTAATCTTTGGTGTGTGTGTGGTGGAATATAAAAGAAGAAAAGGAAATTATTATTAAAATCACATAAATAATCAACTAAATAGTTAACAACAAACTAAAACTACCCTTGGATATTTTTCCCAAAATGGGACAGGGTTTCCATTTATAGATGGGGGTTTAGGATAGGGTCACCATTTTGGGATAGGATCCTCATGATGTTTGAAAAAAAAGCATAAAAAATACAAAATGTATCGGAAAATCACAGGGAGAAGGTACAATGAACTCACCTCTAGGAGGATGTGGCCATTTGCAATTCTGGATCATAGAACCTCTAATCTCGGGGGCTCATAAGGTCATCATCTTGGCATCTTCACTCCTCTACAAAAAGGTAATATTCAAATTTTAAATGTCAAAATGATAGTCAAAATGTGATTTTGCACTAACATATAGTAAAGTTTCTTAATAGTACATTTCACTCAAATCACTATAATGGGGGCTAGAGAACTCTATTTTTGATGTCATTTGTTGCATTGGATTCATCGTTCCATTATGGATCTCATTAAATGTAAATTGATAGATAGTGTTGTGATATCATAACCCTATCATAAGCATTTCCATCAATAAAAATTATAGAAATTTGATGAGGTTAAATTTCTACCCTGATTCCACCTCCATAAAGCAAGTGCAATCAAGGGGGCATACATCTACCCTTGAATTTGATTCTCCATAGAATTTTGACGTGTTTTAAGATTAATTTGAATAGCTAATGAATTGGTTTCATAGATTGTGGTTCCTAACATTGTGATTTTATAGATAACTATAGTGGGGGCTTCATTCTCCCTATTCACAAATGAATTACAATATCCATATGAGTATCCTTTTTATGAATCATGATTTAATTTCAAATAATTTAGATTACATATACATGTAGCATCATATGGATGCTAAAGTGGGGGCTAAATTTAACATAGAAAATTATACTCCCTTGTAGATAGTACAATTTTTTGCTTAGTTTGGACCTATTTTAGTGACCTTACATTTATGCATTTTCACCTTTACTAAATAGGCCCTAATTCCTTGTGTTATGCATCCCAAGGCCTATTTTTATTATTTTCTGACAATGAAACACTCATGAATAAATACATTCAAACATAAATCTACCTTGGATCATGTGTATCTTGGAATTTTATGCCAGGATCCATTCACCCAAGGGAGAATGGGTCCCCTTTAAGTGCCAAGACCCATTTTTTAATATGTTTTTGATAGTATTTTATTGATTCAAATTCAACTTGCAAATATTGGCTATCAGGATCTAATATTCAGGAAATGAGAGAAGAAGCCTATAAAACCTAGTCTTTTTACCATTTCAAACTAGATGTTAAGAAGAGCAAGAAGGAAAGCAAGGAGATAAAATTCAAGTATGAGAATTTGAAGTCTTGGAGCAACATTTTTTGTAATTATATGTCTTCAAGTCCATTTGCATATTTTGATCAAGTTTGTGTCAATTAATTTAAGGTTGATGCCAATAGGACATGATGGATTCTAGGTGTGTGAGATGCATTTGGCCATTTCCTTTAACCTAATGACTTGTTTCCTAGTGTTCTCATCCTCAAGCTTCATTCTACTAGTAACCTACAACAAGTTATCATTGTACTTCAGATTTATTTGGGGTGTTTTGACCTCTCCCAAGCTGAATCTTATCATTTTCATATAGGAATCATACTCTAACACACTTGAGTAGGATTTCTTTACATGTTAGCTCATAACAACTAAAACATAGAAAAAGAGCATAGGTTCACCAAAACATATGGTTTTATACTAACTTTGGAATGTCTCACCAAACTTACTATAAATAGAAAGGGAAAAATGGTGTGGAATGAACCTACCTATTTTATATTTCATATAGGAAATGAGATCCTCCAAGATAGAATTAACTTTCAGCCCTTAGGTGAGTCAATTTCATGGAAGATCTAGCAATTTCATTTATGTGTGTGTGGAAGAGGGTAGAATTCAAAAAAAAAATTTGGGAGATGAAAATAAAATAGAAAATGACCTCAAATATATAACCTAAGACCTAATTCATGTAGGTAAAACCTAGATCTAACATAAAAAGTCAATTTTGTATTTTTGGATAAGTGGAAAAAACTTAAAACTTTCCTCAAAAATCAATTGTTAAGTGTCCAAAAATGGAGAATGGGTCATGAGATAAATTTTTGAACTAAATTTTTGGGAGCCTTTGAAGAAAATTTGAGATACAATTTCCCATTGGTTTCACTCAAAAATTATGAAAAATAAGTTCGAGATCCGAGTTTCCGTGATCTTGATAACTTTTCTTGCAACTTTGACAACTTTTGCAACTTTTGCAATTTTACACTTTAGATATCTCCAATCTTCAATTTTCCTTCAACCTAAGATTTGTAAATCACACAAGAGGGAAAAATATTTATTTTTGGTGAATGGGGGTTTGCCTTGGTCAAACCCCATTTTGGTAATTGAACCTTGAATTGAAATAATGAAGCATGAAAGGATTGATGAATGAACGATACAACGTTGAAACTCACCAAACCCTTGAAAAAAACTTTGGAAATTTGAAATATTGATCTTGATCTTGCATGAAATGGATTCCATAGATGTGGATCTTGATGCTTGAATACTTTGACATGATCTTTGAAACCTACATCACAATGTTAGCTCCAAAAACATGCATGATTGCAATAGACTTTGACATGATGCTTGATATCTTGATTGCTGCAACAAATTCTTCATAAATATTCTCTTGAATGCTCTTGACAATAATATTTTCTCTTGTTAAGTTCACCTCTTGCTAGATTACTTGAATTGATAAAATAACCTTGCTTTTATAGATGATTTTCTAATTTCCCAGAAATTAAACATTACAAGTCAACATTGAAATTTGAATTTCGGATTATAAAAATACTGCCAATTTTTTTTTAAAAATGGGTTCAAAGGCTTAAGGAGGACCTATTCAGCCATCAGAAAATGGGTCCTAGGTCTCTACTCCTAGAACATACATTCCTCAAGGTAAAGTGCTATGTGTCAAGGAATTAATTATTGCCGACTTTCCCCTTCAGAAAATGTAATTTATTAGGGTTGTAGATATAAAATAGGGCTTATTAAGGCATAATTAAGTCCATTTTAATTGAGGGGGGCCAAAAAAAGTTGTGAAAATGTAAAGGAGTACCATTTTCTACACTACATTTAGCCCCCACTTTAGTGAGAGGATGAGCGCAAGGACAAACTCATCACTAAAGTAGACAAATATGCGTCAAGAGGGGTCCAAGTGTATAAAAGTTGATGTAATAGGATGACAAAGATCAAGGAGGTTGTGCAAGCCCCTAGGATCTAAGATCCCATGGAAACACAACATAAGCACAAAGGGACACACACAAGATACACAAACATACAATGTCAAAGAATAAAGAAAGAAAGAAAAAGAAAAAGGGGGTGGATGAAGCCTCAATTGTTTATCCAACTTGATGTGGATCAAGCCTTAGTTATTTGTCTAAAAAAAATTTACAAGTGAAACTTGTTGTCCACTATGTAAACAATAATGCATGCTGACACAGGTTAGTGAAATCCATTGTCCACTAGGTGAGCCCCCAGAGGTGGCTAAGTGAGATTCAAGTCATGCCATGTCTATAGGCTCTCACTGTACAATGAGAAAGTCATGCTAGGTCTATAGGATCCCATTGTACTAACCATACCAAAGTTATACCTCCTGATAACTTTGAGAAGGGACCACACAATATGAACTTTGAGCTTCATAATACTAGCAAGTTGCATTATGCTAAGCAGTTACAAAAAAAATGCAAATAGGATATTCAAAGGGGATTTTCTTAGTTCATGTAAGTTCTCCTCTTAGAGAACATCGTGCCTAATATCTCCAAGAGAGGACAAGTTGAGTATAAAATATTCACAACTTAGGGAATACAATCTGTAGCATTACCACTAAGAGGAATTTCATGCTTAAAAAGGTCACAATCTTGAAGGATATAAAACCAAATGTCACCAAGAAGAAGACACATCACATGAATTGCAAAGACCACACTTTGAATAAAAATTTCATATATTCTAGGAGATGTATGCTATCATCACTAAGAAGGGAACATGCAAACAATGAATGAGGGACCATATGTCCCCCACTTAAAATGTTAACATACTTGTTATGTTGGTATTTTAAGTTGAAAGAGAGGAAGATGTGATCCTCGGAAATAATGCATGACAAAAAACTAGTTATTCTTGCCCCCAATCATAGAGACAAAGACAACCACCAAGAACTATCATATTGTTTCCAAGATATGGTTGCACCTAACATTGTACCACCATAAATGGCAATGAGTAGGAAACATAACGCTACTAATACCATATAGTGATGAGAAACATGACAAGATGAAAATTAGTATAAATTAGAGGAAATAGGTGCATCAACACAAGGAAGAGCACCACAATCCTTAAGATGTTGAATTTTATAACTCAAAGCCTTACATTCATTAGTAGAATGAATGCGAACTCTATGATAGGCACAAACTGATCTTTTATTGTAAAATTTCTTTCATATTCTTGGAGGGAGAGATATCAAGCGAGGTTGGAGAAGTTTTGATGAGGTACTCTTTTGATCAATGGTAGAAGATGTTTTTTTTTTTTTGTGAAAAATTTATCTCTTTCTTAGTACAAGGTGTCATACATACAAAAAACTCTTTAGATATTGATATTTTGTACTCTCCATTAAAGGAGGGTGTAAAATATAATGAACCCCAATCATTACTAAGACATGTGTTTGAAGATTTCCTAGGAGCATTTTGCATGATGAAATTGATATTAAGTGAATATGTCTTTTATTCTTACATTTCTTTCGAGGGACAATAACCAAGACCACTAGTGGTTTCTATCAGTTCAGGATGCACATAGATTAAAGTTGGCTTAGAATAATCTTTTGTAATAGTATTGGTATTGAGTGAAGGATTTTTTGATGCTTTTATTTCTCTTGGGAGACAATAACCAAGACCACTAGTGGTTTCTTGTGTGTTAGGATCTATAGGGACATAAATACCTTGTTCTCTACCACCACATCCTTTTTCACTATAACCAAGTTGTTTCAAAAGTTTGTAACCTCTTCCACAAAGCTTTTCCATTTCTTTTGGATTGGGTGACCTTTTTCATAATCAACTTCATAAATGTTTTTTGTGTATGTTGTCTCTTCTTCTAAAGTGGTTGAAGTGGATGATTTCAAAGTTTCAAGTTCAAATTTTATGTTGATATTACTGCTAGTTCTTTTCCCTTTTAAGACTCTTTTGTTAAGATATTGTATTCTCCCATGAATGTAGGTGTGAAATATAAGGAACCCCAATCATCCTCCAATAGCTTTGTAACTATTTCAATATTAAATTCTCTTTTTGTTCCTCTTGCATGAGTTATACTTTTGAAGTTGGTATCAATTTTTTCAAAGGACTTTCCTCATCTTTCTTAGTGTACAAACTTTCTGGTTCAGGGTTAGCATTGATTGTATAAACTTTTTTGTTGTATACATACTTCATTATACAATGAAGAGTTGGAAGCACTAGATGCATTTCACAAATCCATGGTCTTCCTAAAAGAAGATTGTATGAAATATTTTGAGGCATAACATGGACGAGAATTTGCAATATGGCCTTTCCAACTATAATAGGTAATGTGATCAAACCAAGTGGTTGTTTTCCTATGTTATCAAATCCATAGATAGATAAAGAGTCTTGTTGTATTTGGATTTTATCTATTCCAAGTCCATCCAAAAGGTTTATGCTACACATGTTAAGGTCTAAGACATTTTCAACAAGGGTTCACTTTATCCCACACTTATTACTAATAGCCACTATCATGAAAGCTTCATGCTGTTTTTGCACTTCCAAAGGAGGTGGCTCACTTTGGTGAAAAACAATGTCTATATTAACTAAATTTATTCATTGAATTAGGGCTACTACATCATTTGGATTTTCACTAGGAGGAACCAAAACTTGTTGCAAGGAATTTTGAAGCATGTTATGATAATTAGGTGATGCTTGAATAAGATCCCATAAGGATATCTTAGTGGGAGTATTTTTAAGTTGTTCAACGAGATCATACTCTTTTCCACTATTTAAAGGAAAATAAGGGGATCTAGGAAAGATAGGTTGAGGCAATGGTAATGAATGTAGGGAAAAAATAGGTCATCTTAGAACAAAATATCTAAGAATTGCAGTGTCTTTGGTGATTTTAATTCCATTAAATTTCCTCAAAGAAACATACTACTATGACATAAAGCAGAAACTGGCACAGTTGATTTTTGTCATTAATTATTTTGAGAAAAGCACATGCAAAACTTAACCAAATTCAACACTTGTGCACTGATTCAAATTATAGAACCAACCAACATGAAAGAAAAAAAAAGAACACACATATTTACGTGGGGAAAACCCTCTTGGGTAAAAAACCCCACCCTCCAAAACACTCAGCTCAATTGTATTAATTAGCAACAACAATAGTTACAATACAATCTTAGAGCTATGCTCTTCAGGAGTTTACATCTTGTTCATCTGGAGAATACATGAAACAACATTGTTCAGAATCCTCACACTATTACAATGTCCTCACACAACACATAGTGCAAATTCATTTCATTTCACTAGCCCACTCATTCTGCTAGCCTTTCAGCAAGCACAACCTCATGACTTCTCAGGTTCACCCCAAAATTCTCCATGTTACAATGTTGTGTACAAGATATAGTTTGAACACTCACAAATCATTCGACCATCAAACCATCAAACTATAACAGTTACAGTATGTTGCAAATGATCAATCCACTCTCTGTACAATCAATTCTAGTTAAATTCCTTCACCAAGCAACCATCAAACTTCCTAGGAATGCAAACGACCTCCTCCAAGTTAGCTAACTTCTCCATGTAATGGATCACAACACTGCAAACCAACAAGCCCGTGCTTTTCACCTTTATACCATGCTACCGCTGCACATTCCACGGGGTCCCATGGGGTGTTGGTTTAGCTTGCTACCGCTGGACAGGTCGATAGCTCTCGAGGTATAGCGGTAGCTACACTACTACTAGATAGTTTTCATACCTCCATGGTATGGCAGTAACACACAGCACTACCCCACCCCAAAGTAAAGTCACCTGTAGTATGGTGGTATCCACTATACTACCGCTCAACATCCAATGAGCTCTTGTGGTATGGTGGTAACTATGCTACCGCAACCAAAAGAAAGGATACCTGCGGTATAGCAGTATCCACCACACTACTGCTGCACATCTGAGAGGTGCCCACAGTATGGTGGTAACCACGCTACTAATGAACATCTAGATGGACCCCATGGTATGGTGGTATACGCCACACTACCGCACCTCACTTACAAACATCCAACTATACAATAGTTCAAGTAGAATCCATCACTTTTAGAGGTATGAGCAACAAGACCAGGGTTTCACCAATGAGTTTGAGACACACATTCTCAATAATCTCCCACTTGAGAAAGAACTCACTAAACCCCTTTCCAACCTTCAGAACCACTATACGATAGCCATACATGTAATAATAAGAATCTTGAACAATGCTCTCCTGCTCTAGCCAAGACACCTGCACCAACATCCAAGATCACCACCAACTTAGGAAATGGTTTCATCCATCCATTGCAGGACAAGAAATGAACCAAGGCATATATGTACCAGTCTACAGAATGCAAGCACCAGATCCAATAGATAGGAAAGACTATAACATTCTACAACCACTTCACTATGCTCACACACTATAAAAAAATAATATCAACTTCAAATCCTCAAATAGAACACAACCATGAAGTCATTCTCCAAAAACAAGATAGAACATCAAGTAGAATAGAAAAAATTAAACTGACTACTCCCATCCAACTGATTAACCCACATGACTAAAAATAGCACCCACAACTCATGCTATTCCATCCAATCTCACATACCTCAAGGGTATCAAAAATTAGTAAACTTATGCCACTCCATAACCAACCCATCAACAAAAAATACAAGCTCCATGATCCAACCAGTCGAAGAAGACAAAGAATATCCAAGAACTCCCACTACACAAGTAATGAATATGAAAGTATGAAGGAATACCAAGTCTACCAATAACAACACATAGAAAATGTAACCATGTAGTTCCAAGAAATTATCCACAATGATATGCACAACCTACAGATTAATAACCTGCAAGAACAACTCTCACCATAAGTTTTCACAACTCTCCCAAGTTCTTCCCACCCAACACAGGAAAGAGATAAAGAACCTTCAAGTTATCACCCAAGAACTTGAGTGAAAAATTCTAGCTTCGACCAAACTTCAAACCAATGTGATATGAAAACTAATTTTCAAGAAGATATCCAAGACCAAAGAGAGTACCTCTGTACATCATCTACCTATAGAAAATCCTCCTACATACACCTCTAAAATCCAACTGTGTCAAGTATGATCTCCTTCAAAACCCCAAGAGAAAAGCCTTAACAACATCCAACCATTCAATCTCCAAGATCAAACACAACATATGAATGTAAGCCTCTCAAAGAATATCAAACCACTTCATTTTCCATATCAGGAAATCAGTGCATAAAGCATCTCCTACCAGTTCTCATCAGAAGAAGATATAACACAAAAGCTTAGGGAGATTAACCATGTTGTACATATTCCATTATGAATCCCCCAGAACCATTTAAACATGAATTCAAGGATACTCAGACTTTTAACTGAAAACTCATGAAGAGTAACCATCAATAGTTTACTCCTCTCAAGAGAAATACAATCTCACCTTATTCTTCATGTATCCATGAGCTATGATAACTAATCATCTCATGCTAAACCCTAATTTTCATTATTGCACTTAACATGAAGTTCTCAAGCATATGACCAATGCACCCAGAACACAAAGAATTACCAAACTTCCGTCAAAGCTCCAATCATTTGAATTAGGAACTTATCATGAAATCATGATCTTACCATCCACCTTGGGAGACACCATGCTCCAAGTGAACATACCACGGTATCAAGTGCAATGCACAATGTCAAAAATCTAGTGCATAAGCAAGAGTATACCATGACATAAAGCAAACAAACTCAAAACCAACATCACATGTCAAGCACCACAAACACCTCAACCCAAAGACTCAAAGAATCCTCCATGGTTTTTAGATGTTGGACATCTTCAAATAGTGTCCATGCAAATGCAAAAGAACCCTTTTGTAACAACAAGATCTAAGAGTCCCTCCTAGTAACATATATGCAACACGAAAGAAAATAATTCACCACCAAGTGATGAACCCACAGTCATTGCTAAAGGTCCCACTAAAACATGACACCCAAGCTTTCCAAACATCATGACCAAAAATATTCTAATATGAAAATCCTTTAGGTTCACACATCAACATGTCCATCAAGTGGCACCAAGATCTCCAAAACAAGCAGAGATTACCATCATTGTGAAAAGCTTACACAAAGAAGTGTATCCAAGCTATCCATGACATCGTGATATACGTGCTATAGGTCCCCATAACTGACTATTCAGGTACTCAAAACCATCCATCCTCTCATCTCAAAGCAACCACACCAATGCACAAGTGACCATAAACAAGGCCAACTAACAAGTCTGCAAAAAAAATGCATCAACTTCATGGATATAGACAGTCCACTTCTGAGTTATCTCACTGCAGTCAATGGGTAGCTAATCCACCAACCGCATAACTCAAAGATCAATTACATCAAAAGTGAAAACCCATCATTGCAATGAAAACAACAACACTGAGATCTCAAAGAGAATAACTATGCAGACAACATGACTCAAATACCATATCAAAGTCCAAATCTGATTTGCCAAACATGTCCACAATGAGCACCATAGTCTAGGTATCCAACAAGAAACACCATAGGAAATGCTAAGTAACTAATCGCATACCAAAATTTCCATATAGAGAAGACATCACATCTCCTCATACCAAGCATAAAGCATGCATGCAGAACTACAACTATCTCATCCAACAATGCCCCAAAAGCCAAGGTCTAGAAAATAGTTTTTAACAACATATCCATAAAAAACACAAGTTTTTCTTGACCATGTAAAACTTGCAAAATCACCGTGTTTATAAAACACCCATGCACACCCATATCCACTGCACATTTGGATAACTCAAGATTCTGCACACAACCATCACAATTAACCAGGAAATTGAATAGCATGAATATGCATAACCATAGATTCTTTAAATGAAAATCTATAAAACCCTCAGAACCAAAGAACATGAATCTAAGCCATGCAAGTAAAAGGCATCCTTAAAAGAATAATTAGTACAGGAACTCTAGGCCCATCCCAGACCAATTCCATAACCATCAACATGCACATGCATTCAAGAGAGCCAGGCTATTAAGAAGTTTTCAGACCACCCAGAGATGAACTTCATAGCCTTTATGCAATCAGGGTAATAGAGAACTACACCTTCAATGCCAAGTCAAAGCACCCAACACAAGCAAAATACTCCATGGCTGAAAAACAACCCAAGCATTTCCATACCATTAGGGAGCCCCTCACACAAACACCCAATATGAACCATGCTCTGCTGCAACACAACCATAAGCATAAAATCACACCCCTTGCATCAAGATCATTCGCTACCAACTAGGAGCCTCAGACCACATTATTAAATTATGATCAAATCCTATTTATCCATCTTTAATGTCTTTCACACTTCATGTTGTCTCAAAAGAGCAAAAACTTTTACTCACCAAAGAGTCAATTATTAGCTGATTCCGCCAAATTTCTCCAAGCTTGCCAGGCTAAGAAATCTTCATAGGAGAAATACCCAGAACCAACAACTAGAAGAAGGATCTGATACCACTTGTAGGGAAAAAAATGGGTCATCTTAGAACGAAATATCTAAGAACTGCACTACCTTTGGTGATTTTAATTCCATTAAATTGCCTCAAAGACATATACTACTATGCCATAAAGCAGAAACTGGAATAGTTGATTTCCCTCATTAACTCTTCTGAGAAAATCACATGCAAAACTTAACCAGATTCAATACTTATGCATTGATTCAAATTAAAGAACTAACCAACATGAAAGAAAAATAAATAAACATATAAATTTATGTGGGGAAAACTCTTTCGGGTAAAAAACCCCACCCTCCAAAACACTCAGTTCAATTGTATTAATCAACAACAATAATAGTTACAATACAATCTCAGAGCTATGCTCTTCAGGATTTTACATCTTGTTTATCTGGAGGATACGGGAAACAATATTGTTTAGAATCCTTGCATTGTTACAATGTCCTCACACAACACATAGTGCAGATTCATTTCATTTCATTGGCCCACTCATTTTGCCAACCTTTCGGCCATCACAACCTCATGACTTCTCAGGGTCACTCCAACATTCTCCCTGTTACAATGTTGTGTACAACATATAGTTTGAACACTCATAGATCATTCAACCATCAAACCATCGAACCATCCAAGCATAACAGTTACAATATGTTGCAAATGATCAATCCACTCTCTTTACAATCGATTCAGTTTAACTTCCTTCACCAAGAAACTGTCGAACTTCCCAGGAATGCAAATGACCTGCTCCAAGTTAGCTAGCTTATCCATGTAATGGCTCACAACACTGCAAACCAATAAGCCCATGCTTTTCATGTTCATACCGCGCTACCACTGCGCATTCCATAGGCTCCTGTAGGGTGGTGGTTTACCTTGCTACCGCTGGATAGGTCGACAACTCTCAAGGTATAGCAGTAACTGCACTACCATTGGATAGTTTGCATACTTATGACGTATGGCTGTAACACATTGCACTACCGCACCCTAGAGTAAAGTCACCTGCAATATGGCGGTATCCACCGCACTACCACTCAACATCCAACAAGCTCTTGTAGTATGGCGATAACTGCGCTACCGTAGCCAAAAGAAAGAACACTCGCGGTATAGTGGTATCCACCGCACTACTGCTGCACATCTTAGAGGTTCCCGCGGTATGGCGGTAACCGTGCTACCACTGAACATCTAGAGGGACCCCGCGGTATGGCAGTATACACCTTACTACCACACCTCACTTACAAACAACTAGCAATACAATGGTACAAGTAGAATCCATCACTTTCAGAGGTCTGAGCAACAAGACCAGGGTTTCACCAGTGACTTTGAGACACACATTCTCAACAATGAAGTTGGGGTAGTTTGTGGTTGCCTATTGTTCCTTGTGTTATATGTGTGGGAAATGGTATTATAACTCTGTTGTTGCGAAACATTGTTACTATCAAGATGCATTTTAAATTTCAAGATATCTTCTAGGGATAATGGATTCTTTTTAGGTGGTCCTATGATAAGCACAATTTTGTTTTGAACTTGAGGTTGATGTGAGGGTGGGTAAATGGTAAGAAGTGGCTCAAGAGATGACTTAGGAGGTCCAATAATTAGAGGACTTAAAGGAGGACTCAAGGGATATATAATGTTCATAAAATCGAAGGAATTATCCTTATTTTGATGATATTTTAGTGAAGGAGAGTCTAATGTCACCTCATCATCTTCATCTAATAAAGCCACATTACTATCATTTGAAAGATATGTATCAATTCCATCATTTTCTTGTACCACATGATATCTTCCCTAATAGGAAAGCTTTTAGGAGAGGAGAAAAAAAGATGTTGATCACATTCCATGGTTAGATTTTATAAGATTTAACTCCATCACAAGTAGGGGAGGCATCAAGAGAATAATAACCATGATTTTCTTGCTTACCAATGATTGCATCCTTTTGTTCAACAAGATGTTCCCAAGTGAGAGAAGCATTAGGAGAGGACGAAACAAGATTCTGATTACTGGGTAAGTGCACAAAGTTGAGTCCATGAAACATGGAAGTTTTTGCCTTAACCAAAAAAATGAAATTGGCTTTGAGAAAATAGGATCCTGATTTTAATAAATGGGATCTCGATTTTTAAAAATTGAGATCCTGTTCAACTTCAGGATCTCGAGCCTGACACGAAACAGGATCCTGCTTTTTAAAAATCGGGATCCCATTTTCCATAGGATCCTAAACCAATGGAAAAGGCATGGGATCATGATTGCCATGAAACAGGATCCCGATTACCATGAAACGGGATCCCGATTTGTAGAAATCGGGATCCCGTTTTATATTGCTATTTATTTTTTTAAAAATAAACAGAGTTCACTGCAAAGCGGATGGGACCCTGAGTACTGGTGACAATGACCCCCACAATCAGCTACAGGTACCCGCCTACGTCCCATTTTTTTGCATTTTTCTATTTTTAATTGAAATTGTGAAGAAAATAAGTGAATTTAGCATTTTTTTAAAATTTATTTCACATTTTTTGCATTTTTTTAACTGTTATAGTAGAAATGAATAATTGTAAAAATAGACGAAAAAATGCAATGAAACTTGAAGGTTTTTTAATAAAAATGAAAAAATGAACCTTGAATTGTGTTTTACAAACAAAATTTAACTTTTGAAACCTAAATTGCTTGATTAAACCAAAAAAATTGAATTTGAAAACCCTAATTGAAAAATAAAAATAAAATTGCATTTCAAAACCCTAGAAATCGAAATGAAATAAAAAAATTGCATTTAGAAACCCTAATCAAGCTTTTTGAAACCTTGAATTCAAATCAAACGAAAAAAATTGAATTTGAAAACCCTAGTTTGAATTGAAAAAAAAATTGCATTAAAAACCCTAATTGCTTAGAAATTGAAACCCTAAATTGAATTGGAACAATTTTTTTGTTAAAACCCTAAATTGAAATCGAACAAATCATTTTGATTTTGAAAACTAGGTAATTTCGAGCTCAAAAAAATTCATTTGCATTGATTAAATGTTTTAAATTTTATTTTGCTTTGTATGGAAAAAATGATATATATTAAACTTTATTTTCAATGTTAAATTATAATTAGATTAGAAAACAATATGTTAAAGAATAGTTAAAATTCATAAAGTTTATCTTGATGTTTGTTTGCAAATTTAGTTAGCAAATTTGTAAGTCTAAGCGTGTATAATCGATTCCAATTGGCACTAACTTGCAAGTCTAAATTATGCCAAGGGCCAACCAAAATTCACCCTAAGTTTGCTAAACCCTAGACCCTAAACTATAAATTGTAAACCCTCAACACTAAAGCATTTGAATTTTGTCTTAGGACCTTAAAATGAAATTTGGTTGCCTTAAAAAACCCTTTGTTGTCACCATTTAGTAGAGCTTTTTGTAATGTTTTCACTTATTTAAACACATAATATAAAACCTTTTGGTTTCTATAAGTTTATGAAGAGTGGATGATCACTCTCTATGATAATTAGACATGATCATTAGGGTTCTAAATCATTGGAAGAAAACTTTATTCTATTATATCCACAAGATAGGAGAGCGCGAGTGAGAGTGCTATGGGTAAAGTTTCTTTCATTGGAAAAACCTAAAATTATGTAGTTTCAATGTCAAGAATGGGTCTATTTGGTAGATTTATGAAAAATATTATGAATATCTAGAATGCCATAAAAGAATAATTATAGCAATTCCAATTGGAAACACTTGGGTGCATATATATCATATGAAATTTAAATCTAGTAAGGTGTCTATTATATAGGAGAGTTGATAATACATGGAAAGAGGTTTGTATGGGAATATATGTATTAAGAAACACATACCACATGACCTCTATAGGATTTTTAAGATGTGATCCTAGATAATAATCCACCCATCCTCAATCATAATGGATTCTTTAGCAATTAAGAGAGATTCAATAACCATAAAATTATCTATATTTTGATACTATATAGATTTATGTGGAAGGATAGAAATGCATCAATAAGGAGACCAAGATGGAACCATTTAACACCTAGAAGGTACACCTATTACATGGGAAAGGGAGGAGGTACATGATGATAGGTTGAGGAACTACATCATTATTACAATTTAGAGATAGGAGGATGATTCATATAAAAGAAATATAATTAAATATTTATATTATTTAATAATATTATATTTTAATAAATATTAATATAATATAATATAATAAATAATATAAATATTTAATAACATAAAAATATAATATAAGATTACACCATGATAGGTAATGTTACAATTTACTTGGGTTTTAATGAGGATTAGGCTTAAGATCCAATTAGGTTTGTAGTAAATAGTTAGGGTTACAATTAGGAATATATAATAACATTAATATAATTATAATACAAACATTAATTAATTTAAATATAATATAATATAGGAATACATTTAAGATTAGGTAAAGGTTATAATTTAATTAAGTTTCAATTAGGGTTTACAATCCACCAGGATATGGTTAGGGGTGGGGATCATTTAGCATTCTATTATGGTTAGAGTATGGGTTAAATTTAAGATTATTGTTATTTTAGTGATATGTATAGATTGATTCATTTTAACATGATACTTTTTTTATTAGAGGGGTAAACACTTTTGACCTAGAGCTAGGTGGAACCAATGAGGCTATAGTATGACTAAATTTGGACCTCACTAGACATCTAGATCCCCTTAAGCCATCCTATCACACTAAATCGTGAATCGATTTCTTAAGGGGTCCCAATATGACAAATTTCTTAAGGGGATCAAAGAAGTTCTTAAAATTTGGTGAAGTTTCCCAAGGCAACCAAATTTAACAATAATAAGATCATGCAAGATTATAATATGAATGAGATTTCATGATCTAGGTTGGTCAGGTGAAACAAGTTTAGATCTCAATCATCTATTCCACAAGAAAATTTTCTTCACTAACTTGCAAGTTCATTAAATATTCCAAGGGGCACCAAAACTTTACCCTAAGTTTTGTAAACCCTAAACCCTAAACACTAAACCATTCATTTTGTCCTACCCAACAACTTAAAGTGAAATTTGGTTATCTTAGGAAAATCCACCATATATCATTCCCTTATGCCATGTAATTTTGTCCTAGGATCTTACTACATGTACATCCCCTTAAGTTATCCTATTACCCTAAACCCTGAACTCTAAAGTCTAAACCCTAAACCCTAAAGCCATCATTTTTTCTTTAAAGGCTCTTAATGAAATTTGGTTTCCTTGGGAAACTTCACCAAATTTTATTCACTTGAGTCATGTCATTTTCTCCTAGGACCTCACTAGACGTAAATCCCCTTAAGCCATCCTGTCACCCTAAATGGTAATTCAATTTCTTATGGGATCAAATAAGTTCTTAAAATTTGGTGATCAAAGTTGCCCAAGGCAACCAAATTTAACAATAATAAGATCCTACAAGATTATAATATGAATGAGATATCATGATCTAGGTTGGTCAGTTGAAACAAGAGTAGATGTCAATGAACTATTCCACAAGAAAATGTTCTTCACTAACTTGCAAATTCATTAAATATTCCAAATTCTAAACCCTAAACCTTGAACTCTAAATTCTAAACCCTAAACACTAAACCATTCATTTTGTCCTACCCAGGATCTTAAAGTGAAATTTGGTTGTCTTAGGAAAATCCACCAAATTTCATTCCCTTATGCCATGCAATTTTGTCCTAGGATCTTATTACATATATCCCCTTAAGTTATCCTATTTCCATGTAATTTTGTCGATTCCTCCTGAGTAATTGTTAAGCACTCCACTATCGGGCATCATAGATCAGGGGCATGTACATTCATATTGTAAATTTGTTTAAAGTTTACATTAGTATAGTTACAATTTTATGAGTTTTGAATTCACTAGATATATGAAGCATTAAATGTCTTTGTACATGTATGTCTAGGTTGATGCCACAATAAGAATGGGCATTGGGCAAACATTTGATGTTGTAGTTACTCGTGAGGCCACTGATTTCCACGTTGTTTACAAAACTTTCTAAACAAAATGTGCAAACTTGAATATATATATATATATATATATATATATATATATATATATATATATATATATATATATATATATATATATATATATTCAAGTTAACCTAATTCAATTGTCTGTGCTTTAATTTTGATCTTGTAGGACTTTGTTAGTGCAACTTTTAGCCCCGACCCAGACATAGTTACACCACCAGGAGGACATGTAGAGCAGGTTCCAGATCAAATGGTAATTTAATTTTTTTATTATATTTAAAGTCAATTATAAATGTTAAATTCAATATATACATAATATGCGATTTTTACATATTCTTTTTCTTTTATAAGATGAGACACATCTTGTAGTTGAGCATGTACAAATGGGTCCTGGAGAAGAGCCTAGTGCACAACCTCAGAATACAGTACAATTAAAATATGATAAATTATAAATTAAATTGAATTAAAAAAAAATTAATTGTAGAGTTGTACATCTAATTTCAATTTTCTTTGTCTTGTTTATGTAGATTGATTTAGAGAATTTAGAGGTTACTTTAGGTGCACTAGAGCATCCAAATGTAGATATGATGGTGATTTAATTTTATGATGGATTATAAATTAAATTGTCATTAGATCATTTTTTATTGTCTTACATCTGATTTCATCTTTCTCTTATACAAACTTTTTCAGGTTATCCACATAGTCCGCATGGTGTGAAGAGGTCTCTTGATTATAGAGACAATACATGACCTAGAAACATGTGATTTTATGTGTTATATTTGTTTATATCATGGAATATATTTCTTGTTTCTCATGTACTCTGTTGGACTTTATTTCATGCGCTTAATATATTGGTTTCATGCACTTAATATGTTACATAAATTATGGACTTTATTATTGTTTGAAATTTTAATTTACACATGTACATTTATGCATTTTATGTTCATAGTCAAGACATTAATATAGGACATTAATGTGAAATTTAGTGACCTCATACATGGATTAATATAGGACATTTTAATATTTATACTTTGCAAATTTAGTGATTTCATACATGATATACATGATATGTACATTCAATAAATAGCAATAATTACTCAATAACTTATTCAATTCACATCAATCAATAATTAGTTAATAAATCATAATTTACAAACAAAAGCAATCTATTTATATACCAGAAAGGATAAAATATTAAGAAATAAATAATACCATAGAAGATTAGAGAATAAAAGCATTAATAAATACTATAAATAATATCTAACACTAATTTATAAGTTGTCAAAACAAATAATGACATCTTAAGGGGGTGTCTAAAGGGGTCATAATAGAACGTCTTAAGGGGTTATAATACATCTTAAGGGGATGACTTAAGGGGTCTTAAGGGGATGTCTAAAGGGGTCATAATAGAATGTTTTAATTAAGGGTATGTCTTAAGGGGTCTTAAGGGGATGTGTAAAGGTGTCATAATAGAATGTGTTAATTAAGGGGATGTCTTAAGGGGTCTTAAGGGGATGTCTAAAGGGGTCATAATAGAATGCGTTAATTAAGGGGATGCCTTAAGGGGTCTTAAGGGGATGTCTAAAGGGGTCATAATAGAACATCTTAAGGGGATGTCTTAAGGGGATGTCTAAAAGGGTCATAATAGAACATCTTAAGGGGATGTCTTAAGGTTTCATAATATGCCTAAAGGGGATGTATTAAGGGGTATTAAGGGGTCTTAAGGGGGTGTCTTAAGGGGATGTATTAAGGGGTCATAATATGTCTTAATGATATAATTTATTTAAAAATAATGTATGCATGATATTTAGTGATTATACACAGACACAAAGTTTCAAAGTAGGAAAACATGCACATTTATGAAACAAAATATATAGAATATTAATTTGATACATAGAAGTACATAGAGTATGTGTAATTTTGTAAGTATGTATGTACATATATGTCATCTCAAAACAATGTTTACAAAATTTGGATATGCCATCTCAAGAACATCTCAAACTCTTGGCTAGAATGTAGTAGGTCTTCACACCACTTGATATCAAAAAGGTACAAGCAATATCAATGAAATCATCAAAACATCCATATTTTAATTTATATAAAACTATCTATATATACATAACTCAAGTACTTGCATTTAAAAGTATTCCACACATGTTTGTAGGTTGAATCCAGGCATCCTCTCCTTTTGTTTCAAAGTATGAGATCAATGCAATGATGGATATAGGATACAAAAAATGACAATAAATCAATTTTAACTATTAATGTCCAAGTAATATCAATATGTAATCAAAACATGTATTTAAATACAATTTAACTAATAATTACCTATTTTTACCAAGTATTCCATGTTGTCTAGGTTGAATCTGCATGGACTAGATCCTTTTTGTGATTATGCCTTAAGGATGTATAAAAGGACAATTTAAATAAATTTCAACTAATAACACACTTGACCAATGTCTAAACATGTATTTAATGTATTTAAAAGGACAAAATAAAATTAAAACTATATTTACTTGTATTTACTTATTCCATTGTACCATCTGCATCCTCTCTCTTTTACAATGCATCTATGATTGCCTCATGCTCTTCCATAGAAATTAACCATAGCAATTTTTTTGAAGGTCTTCTATGATACCACTCTAGTTTTATATTTTTTGCCACCACCAAATGTGAATAATGCTTAATCTTTTTATGTGTTTCATAGTCTTCGAATGCAAGTAGACCATTCTTTCGTCTCAAGTATTTTCATAGCCAAGTGCCAAAAACCACCACCGATCCTATTGGAAAATATGTTCAAAAACCATCATCAAATAAGTTCTCAATTTTTTCTTAAGGGGATCAAAGACTTGTTCTAAAAAATTGCTTAAGGGGATCTAAAACTTGTTATTGAAATTTGCTTAAGGAGGTGTCTTAAGGGGATCACCATACCTGTTGGATAATGAAAGCCATCATCATCTTCTCGAGGTGTTATCAACTTATGTTTAGTTTCCACACAATGAGCCAACCAATATTCTATTTTCTCTTCATTCCCCTCAGGTGCAATAACAACATACACATGTCCTGCCAACAAAATTGATTTAATAACTTGTGCATATCCATATAAATAATTTAGTATTACAAAAATAACTTAATAAAGTGAAATAAAATGAAATAAATTGAATTAAAATTACCTTCTTGTACAAGTCCAAACACCTGGCCATAATCTTCGTGATGCAAACAATTGATCATTTTCTAATAGTTCTTTCATATTGATTATGTGGTTCTGCAGGTGTCAATGATCTTTGTTCCCACTGTTCAACCCATTATGTATTTTTGCAAGCTTCCCAATCTCCTGAGATACAAAATTGGAAAAAACATGCAAGCTCCCTTGTCCAAATAGTCCATGTGCTTGTTGTCGCACTCCTAAATGAATTCCATTTAGTAGATCCACTAATTGTCTCACAATCAACTCTAGATACAATGTTCTCTTCTTCCACCAACCAAAAGAATCGATCAACTGTAAAGTAATCACTCCAATCAGGTGAATATAATCTTCTATTACACCAATCCACAATCTCACGTGCATCTTTAAATTTTATTGAATCCTCGAATTTTAATTGTTCTCTAGCAAGAATTCTTTTGACACATGCACCAGCTCCATCATGTTCTACTTTACCATGCCCAGCTTCAAAAAAATCCATATATGCTAGACATTAAGTTCCTTGTGAACCTTGCTTAACCAATAGAACCTTCTAGCCTTTTTGAACTACCTCGTACAATTATTTGACCATATGAGTAGTTCTTTCATATGGATTCCTCTTTCTCTTAAATTTCTATAAAATATACTAAAACAATATTGAAAAAACTCTGATGAGTGTAACCGATTGCCACTCAAATAAAAATGATACTCCCTCAAAACTTTTCTATCATCCTTAGTGCTATCATCTGCATGTCTATAAAAAATATGGACAAACATAGCTACTTGCACTGAATTATAATATTGAGATTGAATTTCCTCTTGCAGAGCGAGAGTATAATTCTCCGCAAAATCAACCACTGAAAGTATAGTACCAATTTGAAATGTGTTTCTACATGCGTGAAATTGGCCATCAAGCCATCGAGCATGTTCAGAGTGCATGACATATTTTGGTACAATTTTATTCTTAAATTCACTCATAAATGCACGCACACTAACTTTTTCTGTAACTAAATCACAACGCTTTCCTATTTTTACATGTTTTAAAGAATAGTGAACATTCCTAAATCTTTTGACATCTAATAATTGTTGTCCAAAATAATGATCAACACTTTCATGCAAACAAATTCTTAAAAATGAAAGATTTCCACAGTTAATGCATTGTCTAGAAATACAAGAACTTAAATAAAATAATTTATGATTAGATTTTTCACAAAACAAACCTGAAATAAACTCTCTTATTGCTTCATGTGGCATATCAATACCACAATCCTATATAATCATGTTAGTATGCAAGGTACAACATATGTATCAAAAAACATCATAAAAATAACGGAATTGAACATGTATTTTACAACAACAAGATATTCGTTGCTTATTAATTTTTACATACCAGGGTTTACATTTTTCAAAATACCTTTGAATTATTTTAATATTACTAGGTAACACTAAATCGCTACAAAATTTTCTATAAAATTCAGTTTGTGTTGTATCTAATAGGTGTTTTGGGCGAGGATCGTGAACTTTGAACCCCACCCTTAATTTTAAAACATCTCTAGCACTAGATGAAACCCTAGTATTATCATGAGCGAGAGTATAATTCTCCGCAAAATCAACCACTGAAAGTATAGTACCAATTGGAAATGTGTTTCTACATGCGTGAAATTGGCCATCAAGCCATCGAGCATGTTTAGAGTGCATAACATATTTTGGTACAATTTTATTATTAAATTCACTCATAAATGCATGCACACTAACTTTTTCTGTAACTAAATCACAACGCTTTCCTATTTTTCCATCTTTTAAAGAATACTGAACATTCCTAATTCTTTTGACATCTAATAATTGTTGTCCAAAATCAAGATCAACACTTTCATGCAAACAATTTCTTAAAAATGAAATATTTCCGCAGTTAATGCATTGTCCAAATAACACAAGAACTAAATAAATAATTCTATGATTAGATTTTCACAAAACAAAACCTGAAATAAACTCTTATTGCTTCAGGTGGCATATCATCACAATCCTGTATAATCATGTTAGTATGTAAGGTACAACATACATATCGGTAGAAACATCATAAAAATAATGAAAAATTGAACATGCATTTACACAACAAGATATTCGCTTTCTTATTAATTTCCCTTACATACCGTAGTTTACATTTTTCAAAAGACCTTTGACTTATTTTAATATTACTAGGTAACACTGAATAGCTACAAAATTTTCTATAAAATTCAGTTTGTGTTGTATCTAGTAGGTGTTTTGGGTGAGGATCGCGGACTTTGGACCCCACCCTTAATTTTAAAACATTTCTAGCATTAGATGAAACCCCAGCATTATCATGCCAATATTTTTCGGACAAAGATTTTAATTTCAACAATCAATTTTATACTCCACCTCTAAGAGGTCATCCAATCGAACCCAACATTGATTGATAATGCATCATTTCTTATACTTTTCTTTTGCACCGCTCTTAGTAATGTTTTAGGATGCATTTTTAAAACTTCACTAATATTGTTTACCATTCTTTTATTCAAATTTGTTTTATTAACTATAGCAATAGTTATAGCTCTTCTTGCTGCGTTTTTATCTTTAGATCGACTATTTTTCCCAATAGATTGAATGGCACTAGCAACAGTAGACATAGCATGTTTTAATGATTGATCTTTTCTTTTTGGTTTAACATAAAAGCCTAACCTTTTCATTACTTTCCTCATTTTTTGCATTCTCATCAATTGCATCATTATTTGACATTGAAATGCAATTTTTTTACGATAAAAGAATTTTTTGTATATTCTATTCGCATGTGTTCTTTATTTGCCTCCAAGAAATTTGATCAGAAGATTATCTAAAAAACCACTTCCAATTTAAAAAAAGTATTTTCATTAAATTCACCATCACATTCTAGATTTTCATTTCATTTTCATGTTCATCTTCATTTTCATTTTCATTTTCATCTTTCATTTTCATCAACAAAATGGTTTCTATTTTCATTTTCATTTTATTTTCATTTTCATCTTTCATTTTCATCAACAAAATGATTTTCATTTTCATCAAAAATACGATTTTTGTTTTCATTTTCAAGAAATGATCATTTTGATTTTCATTTTGGTAACAAAAGATTTTTATTTTTTTGTTTTCAACAAATTCTATAAAGTTTCATCTCTCTGGAATATAGTCAATGTCAACATCATTAAGTCCAACATCTTGTAAAATCCCTACATACTAAATTTTCTACCATCACTAACATGTGGATTTGAAGATGCACTGGATTTATATTGAAACATTCTCCATAGCATTCAAAGAGGGATTTGAAGCATTGTAGGACTTGTTTGTAGGTTAATCATATTCTTCTCCAAATTGGACTCCTGCAATTAGTGCTTCATCTACAACCATGGTATCCTCAATGTTTTCATCCTCAATAGTTGTTGAATTGGTTGCTCCACCATCATTCATAGATTTCATTCTCATTCTTCTTTCTCTTTGTCTTTGTCTCTCTTTTTCTCCATTTGCTTCAACTTCTTGAGGAGTCAATGCCTTCCTTCTCTTATTACGAGTTTTATCTTCCATAATTATAAAATTCTCAAGCACAAATGAAATGTTAATAGTGAAATACTTCAAAATATTCAATCTAAATTGGAAGTTGAATACCTATTAGGACAAAATTCTTCCTCTTGTGTTCCTCAAAACAAGTAGAAAAATACCACAATTCCACTTTAAAAATTGTTTTCTTCATGCCTCCTTTGAAAAATTCAATCCATATTACAAATTGAAAACCTTTTTTTCCTCCAAACAAGCACAAAAATAACACAATTCCACTTCAAAAATGGTGTAGATGATGCCCCGTTTGATAAAATCAACTAAAAATCAAGTTCACCACCTATAAACACAATAGCTTATAAAAAATAATTTACTTTTATTGCTCTCAGCCGTACATGTGAAGTTTCAGACTTCACAGTAATTTTTTGCAGTATATTTAAATAAAATAAATGGGATCTCGTTTATAAAACGAGATCCCGCTTACTATAAACGGGATCCCGCTTATAAAAACTGGGATCCTGTTTATAAGAAGTGGGAACCCGTTCTATAATTGGGATCCTGTTCCTCGACATTGAATGTGGGGGCCGTTGGCTGGGAACGGGATCTCGTTTCCTTTACAATGGTCTGAATATTGTAGAATAGGGAACAAGATCCTGATTATAAGACGAGATCCCATTTTTTAAAATGTGATTTTTTTTTTGCTTTGTGGTCAGGTTTTTGCCTAGGTTTTTGGTTTGGGAAAAGCATTGGAAGTCTGAACCTAGGCCTTCAACCTGGTTTGACCTGCAAGTTGAAGGTCCTAACAATGTCAAAGAAAAATATTGACTTTGGACATATGTATCGATGACCTTTTTGCAGAAATTTTGACTATAAATTAAAACACACATTTTAGATGAAATAACTAGATTCTAAATATGTAATTTGGTTTTACAATTGGATTATTTTTTCTATTTCTCAATTAATTTCTAATAAAATTGGTCCATAAACTTTAAATATCAGGGTTTTTTACTATTTTAATAACTTTTGATCAACATAACATTTTGACAAACAGATTGCATGAGAAAAAATTTCAGACAATTCTTTTCAATTTAAAAAAAAAATAAAAAAAATAAAAAAATGATAGGTTTAGGTTCATCTTATGCATGTCGTATTACCACAATTTTCAAACTAATAAATCTTTTGCCTATAATAAAATTCTTAACAAAAAAAATATTCAATAAAAAATTACAAAAAAAATCAAGAACAAGCTTCAGTGAGTCATAAAATTTTCCCAAAAGGATTTAGAAAAATACGATAATTTAAGTTAAAATATGGATGTCGTACACGTGCATGGTATGGTAAAAAAAAATGACTTTTAAACAGTGGTTTTTAGAAATGCCTATTAAAACTCAATTTGTACAATCTGGGTATTGAAATAAATTACATATTTGGAAACTAGACTCCGAGCACTACATTTTATTATCAGTGACTTTTTTAAAGATTTCATCTGTAAGTGCTTCAAATTTTAAGGTCAAATGTGTCAAATTTTGAAAATTAGGAAAAACACTTCTACTTTTCGGCAAAAAAGTGGACTCAACTTCTTGCACACACTACTCTTAATGAGTGGGTTTTCTAACACCATATTATCTTCAAAAATAGGAGAGATATTAGGAGAATTAAAAATATTATTATCATTGTTATCTATGATTACATCTCCTTGTCCAATAATTTATTCCCAAATAGGAGAGGCAAGTGAAGAGAAACAAATAGGATTGTCATGGCTCTCAATCATTAGATCTCCAAACACTAAAATGTACTCTTCATAAATAGGAGAGATTTTGGTAGAAAAATAAATGTGATTGTCATGATTGTCCATGATTTCGTCCTCTTTCACTAAATAATTCTCACAAGTAGGAGAGATGTTGGGAGATGAATAGAGACTAGGTAAAGTGATGTTAAGAAATGTATCAATGATCTAATTCTCTTGTGCCATAATATCTATTCAAGTAGGAGAAGGAGAGGGACAAACAAGAATTTCATGATTCCCAATGATTGTATCTTCTTTCACCAAAATACCTTCGCCACAAGTAGGAGGTATTAGGAGAAGACCAACTATGATTATCATGATTGTCTATGCTTACATCCTATTTCACTAGAACATTCTCACAAAGAGGAGAGAGCGTAGTAATGGAAAAAGTATCCCTTTTTCCTTAATTTGGGAATGAATAATTAATATTAAAATGAACCTAGTGTTGTAATGTGTTACACATTCACATTAAGTTTAGGGCCCTTCTAAACTAAATGGACTTAATTGTTCCTTATTTAGGGTGTTGTAAAGTGTATCTTTACACTTTCACACTAATCTAGCACTTTATTAATTAATTGAGGTTAATGTGCCTTAATTAGCCACTTTAATTCAAATCCAAGCATAATTAATTACATATTTTGAGGGATAAAGCTTGACATTCATAAATTCCATTACACAACACTTAAATTTAAAAGGTGTGTGTGTCCTAGGTTAGTGACTTAGGACCCATTCACCACATGGTGAATGGGTCCTCACTAGGTCCTAGGACCCTATTTTCACATGATATTTCACATTGTCCGAAGTGTGTCCTAGTTAAGTGGCATAGGAATCATTCACCACATGGTGAATGGGTCTTCACTTAGACCTAAGAACCCACCTTGGGATATGTTTTTGGCTGTATTTTAATGATTTCAAATGTATAATTCAATGTCGGTTTGTGATATTTGAATTTCAAAAATTAATGTTAAGTTATGTATAAATAAGAAACTATTTCACTATGTTTCACCTAAGATTTTGAAGAGAGCACCTAAAGCATTCAATTGAGCATTGATAGAGCATTCAAGAGAATTCTCTAAGGCATTCAAAGCAAGATTTATAGAATAATATTGTAGAAATCAAGATCCATTTCATCATGTCAAAGATTTAGTGCATCATGCATATTGTTGAGCTAATATGTTGATGTAGTGTTCAAGATCAATCAAATATATCAAAGGAATTGTTCTAATCAAGTTTCATGATCAAGATATGCATTCATTGATGCTACTTCATGCTAGTTTGTAGATCTATAATCCAAGGTTTCAATT
>VDFB02037771.1:0-69467 GCA_007258455.2 Sequoia sempervirens | reverse complement strand
ATGACAATAGTCACTCAAGGATCGTTGGGAGCCAAATTCCCATTCATGGGAGTCAGTTTTAGTAAGGGATTCCTCAATAGTCTCAACACTTTCTGAAGCATTCATGCTGTCACCCAAAAGTACATTGGTACATTGATTGTCATTTTCGAGTAGCCCAAACCCTAACCCAAGATACTTTGGTCTTCGAGAAGGCATTATAGGTTCTCACATTCTAGTTTTATTTTTGACAAGGCCACTAGTTCCATCATAGCCTTTTTCCTTCATTATATCATAGCCTTTGCCATATATATGGATTGGTAATGGCGATGGATCTTTTGGGTCTTCATAGATCCAAGTTGATAAGTATTCAATGTCTTGTTCATGTCACCCCATTTTATAAAAATCTACATTGGAGGAAATTTGTAGATTTCTTTAGGCTCCATTCTAAAATAGGGTTGACCATAAGCCTTAGGAGACTTGGGTATTTTGGTGATGCAATAGGCCATGTTCAATTGATACTCTCCACTTCCTTGGTCATAGATCTTGACATTGAGTTCAACCTTGGGAACGAAGGGAGATGGTGTGGAAAAATTGGAAGGAGTGGACATGGACGATTTGGAAAGCGTGGATGGGTTGATAAATTTTGAAGAGCAAGAGGTCAAATCTTCTCAGTTAATAGGCACTTGATGTTCTGAAGTACCCCTTAGATTGGTGCAATATTGGAAAGGATCGAGGTCTCCATGTATGGTGATTTCAGTGCCGTCAAAAGGAAACTTTAGGCATTGGTGGTAAGTAGATGGAATAGCTTTTAAGGAATGAATCCAAGGTCGACCAAGCAAGATGTTATAGGGTAGTTCAAGATTGAGGACTTGGAAAGTTGTGTCTACAATGATTGGTCAAAATTAGATAAGAAGAGTAATAACACCCTGAGAGGAACATTCTTCGTCATCATACACAATTATAACAATGCTCTTGGTAGCATCTACACAAGCATTAGAGAAGCCTAGAGCCTTAACCAGTTTTAGGGAGCATATGTTCAGCCCTACTCCACCATCTACTAAAACTCATCTAACCTTATGTTTTTGTATAAAGACTTTAATGTGAGGTGCATCATTATGATTGGATTTTGGTGATGAGTAGTCTTGGTATAAAAATGTTATATGGTGTGGAGTGGTTAGTTATCCCACCATGGATTCAAAGAGGTTGACATCAATGTCATGAGGGACAAAAGAATCTTGTAACGTTTTGTCAAGTATGACCTTATGCATAGGAGAAATACGTAATAAATCAAGTATAGAGATTTGAGTAGGTGTTCTTCCTAATTGGTCAATGAGGTTGAACTATCCCTTAGGTTGTGATGGTTTAGTGCATGGACTAGGTTGTGATTGTTTGGCGGATGGACCGGGTATTGTGATTTTCTGCTGCCTAGGGGAAGGAGGACTAGCTATGGTGACTTTGCCACCATGGGTAGTGACATTACATTCAGGTGCTCTTTTGATAGTAATTGTATTGACATATTCATCGACCATTTGAAGGTGATTAATAATGGGTCCACCAGAATATTCGAAGGCAGTGCGGGTATAGTTGGTATGATTATTATTAGTCTTAGGACTTGATGTAGAGGGATTATTCAAACCATGGTCTTGTAGTGGGTTTTTGTGAATAGTATGGTTTGAGTTTGATGCAAATTTTTGTCCACCTAGTTCAATTGTGCGATCTTCAATGAGGTCTTGTACTAGATTTCTTAGTTGTCTACAAGAGGAGGTTTTATGTCCTTTAGTGTGGTGGTAATCACAGCAAGAGTTGTCATCCCACCATGATGGGTTAAACTATCTTGGGTGATATGTCTTAGGGAATTCTAATGTGATGACACCATTTTGAAGGAGTTTCTTGAGGATGTCTTCGATTGGTTCACCCAATGGAGTATATGTGCGTCTCTTTGGGAATTGCCTAGTTTGTAGTGGCTGCCCTTGGTTTTGACTATTTTGATTGTTGTGACTATTTTGAATGGCATTAGTAGTAGGTGTTGGTGCAATCGTTGGTGTGTTTTGTGGTTTATATCCTTTAAGAGTGAGTACCAGACCCATTGTGTTTACCGCCTTAGCATCAACAACACCATCATTGGTAATGTGTTTATTCTTGACCCAGTATTTATTTTTGTTCCTAGACGGGTTTGTGTTCATATTCTTAGGGCCATATTTTAGTTCTCCTTTAGCAGTAAGGGCCTTCTCAAGTTGGACACCCTTTTTGATTAAGTTTCCAAGGGTTGTGCAACAATGGACTTGCAAGCCGTATTTCAATGGGCCTAGGAGGGTTTGGACAAACATGTTGACTTTTTCTTTCTCAGGTATGTCAATATGGCAAGAACTTGCTAAACTTCTCCATCTTTGAAAGAACATAATGAAAGTATCACCAAATTCTTCTTGTGTAAGTGTGCATAGGTTGGTAATGGAGACATCTGTGTCAATGTTATAGGCATAGTTTTGTACAAATTTTTCTACAAGTTCATCCCATGATTTTATTCCCTTTTGTAAAGTGGAAAACCATTCAAGTGTGGGGCCTACAAGACTCTTAGGGAAGAGTATCATCAAATAAGTATGTTCATAGGAAATATCCATGCAATTGGTTGTGAATTAGCAAATGTGTTCAAGGGGGTTTGTCTTACCTTTGTATTTAGTGAAGTTTGGCGCCATGTATCCAGGAGGGAATGGTGGCATGTATAGACTTGTGTCGAAATGGTATGGAAATAGGTCATATGATGTGTGCATCTTTTTATGTTGCATTTTCATACTCCCCACTTGTTTTTGTAAGGTCGTGATTTGTGATATAAGTGCATCAATTATGGGATTGTTCATTGCATCACACATTCTAGTGATAGGTACTCCATGAGTCCCCATTTGTTGTGAAGAAGCATTTTGATATTGTTGTGGAATGTGTTGCTATGAGATGCATGCCATGTTTTTATTTGAATGTTGTTGATATTGCAAGTTTTTATTAGGGATGTGTTGATGAGTGTGGATGTGTGATGCATATGTGGGAATGTGTCCTCCAACCATATTAGTCGATATTTACGGGATGTGTTGACCTTGAATATTTTGGTGTCCAAATGAAGTCATATGTTGTGTAGTTTGATTGCCTTGTCCAAATTGGTAGAATTGTCCATGGGGAATGTTGGTGTTTTTACTTTGAGGGATGTGGGTATTGGTGTTAAGTTGTGATGACATGTTGACGTTTGGTTGTGGTCCTGGAATAGAAATACATCATTTATTTCCCCCAAAGGGGTTGAATGAATTTGTTTCGAAAGCATTGTTTAAAGCACCAATAAAATGATTTGATGATGACATTCCCATGACACTAGATGAAGCTCCAAATATGGGGTTTGAAGAGATTTCCCCCATTGTTGAGGATCCAAAGGTAGCTCCAATTGACTGTGAGGACATTGTTTACATTGTAGGCATTGATTGTGATATGGCTTGTGACATAGTTGGTGTCCCTCCAATGGATGTTTCGTTGATGATGTTGGAGGTGTTTTGATTAGATGTGTCATTAGTGGTAGCATTGATAGTGCTTGTGGAAATTTGTGAGGTGGAACCAACAAAAGTATTGTTTGCATTGATTTGGGGTTGACTAGTGTAAGAAGCATTTTTGCATTGTTGTTGTTGGCATTGTGATCAGGTGACGCTTCCTTTAGAGTGTTAATGTCAAAGCCACATGGAAATTTAGCCCCTTGGTCCAAGAGCATGGCTAGATATATTTTTGGGTCGTGTAAGACTAAATCTTCCATGAAGGAGGATTTTGTGTGGCGACATCTAAATCTTCCACAAATACATTTCCATTTTTATCTCTATGTATGAATGATTCAAAGGGGTTATGTGAAGAAGATGGCATATTTATGTCACTAAAAGGATTGATAAAGGATGTGTCTTGGTTCATGTTTTGATTCATGTCATTGGAAAAGATATAAGTGTTGGTGTCTTGTCCAAAATTAGCCATTTGTCTTCTTTTTCATTGAAGCCTAGTCTCAACCATATAAGGAGTTGCCCAAATTAGAAAGAAGGATAAAAATGATAACTTTGTTTTTGGATTTTTTTTTTTTGAATAAGGGATGCTAATGCAACTATGTTTTTGGGTTTTTGACAATAAGAGATGCAATATGATAATGTTGTTTAAAGGAAATGACAAATGTTAAGGGACAATTAGGAATTTTTTTTTCTTTGGATTTTTAGGAATAAGGTATGCAAAATGAGGACTAAGATGACTTGAATGTTCTAAGGTATGCAAATGAAAAGGTATAAGTAATGATGGAATTTTAGAAAAGGTTTAATTGACCACTCAAAGCTTGATCTATGTCTCAATTTGGATCATCAAAGGACTTACTAATGTGACTAAAGGACAAGATGACAAGATGACAAAGTGAGGTTTCCTAACTAGAATTTTGAGTTGGAAAGTATCACAAAAGGAAAATGAATAAGGGAAATAATGTTGATTAAGTCCAATGATAACCTACTCTTGAAGGCAATGATTTTTCAAAGTATGGTAAGTTTCCCTATTCCAAAATCTACAAATGAAATGAGGACCTAAAGACTAGTTTATGGCTGAAAATGATGATGAAGGACTCTAAGGATGCAACTAAAAATTTGCAAGGATGGACCTATGGGAGAATGCAAGCTAAAGGATGAAAATAATGAAGGATTTGAGCAATTCTTGGTCTAGTTTTAATTGAGGCTACTGGAAAAATATGTTTGATAGAAAATTGGAAAAGTTTGATCTCGGGTTTTGGACTATGATAGTGTTTTTGTTTTTGTTAGGCGATTGCATTGTTTAAGGTCATAGATGCATTGCAATTTTTCAAATGCGTCATAGTTTCAGCGAATGTGGTGCTACACATAATAGATGTGGCTTAAGAAAGTAATTGTGGTGTTTTGTAAATCAAATGCAGTGTAGTATTGTAAAATGTGTTGCACAGAGTAGAAAATGTGGCTTAGCAGAGTGAATGTGTTACAAAAGGTGTCAAATGTGGTGCAAAATAGTGAATGCGTTGCACAAAAAAGAAAATGTGTTGTAGGAAAAATAAGTCTAGTTTGTTTGTAAATTTGGCAAAAATTCTGAATTGTTTCAAGTTGAATGACTATTTCCAGGTCTATGAAATGGTTTTTTTTTGTTTAATGTCTTAGAAAACACTTGACAAACACAATATTTTGTTTGAAAACATGCACAATGAAGACAAGTACAAGCCTAGATTAGGAAAGGACTATATTTTCTAGATTCCATGTGGGTTTACCCAACCACACTTATTCTTAGTGGGTGAATCCAAAAGCTTGGCCACACAGGCTCCCCCTTACATTGCACTCACTTCTCAGGTCAACCAAGCTTCAAGTCTCCATAAATTTCCCATGGAAAACTTATCACCTCTACTAAGAATTGCGAGAATGTGGATGCCTTTGCAATGACTGTTGTTGCACTAACAAATAGATGGATTTTTGGTCACTAATCAAAAGGGTTCTAGTAAATACTCAGGGACACGACACTTCGCGAGTGTATAGCAAGCCACTTAAGGCTTAAATAAATCTACTAGGGGATCTTATACCTTTAAAAGAAAAGGTAGGTACCTATTTTCTAATGAAACTACATGGCTAAATCCTACATACCATGAGGGATTGATGATTTAGATTCATCCTTTTATATAACGGCCCAAGCGAAAAATCAGTTGGAGTCATTCCCTCTTTTGAGGTAGGCCCCTCTAAGGTTCAAAACATAAAATAGATGGGTCTGAATTTCTGATCACTTAGTTTGCACAAGGTGAGAGCATAATCACCTACCATCTTCAAGCACAATCAAGCAATGTTCTTTAACCTCCTAATTAAATCTAAATGAGAAAAACAAATGTTCTTTTTAAAGCACCAATGGAAGTGTTTTCTAATCTAAAGTAAACACAAGTGGTTTCAAAATAAAATCCTTGGACATTCAAACCTACAAAACCATTTGTTAGTAGTCTCAAAAGATACCTTGGACCCACAAAAATTTGAAGCCACACACTGCCACAACAGATTAGTAACCAGAGAAACCTCTAAATACCAAAATGGAAAAGGAAAAAAAACTCCAAAAAACTCTGATTAGAATTGTCTGAGAATGAATAACAAACAGATAAAGGAAACAGATAAAGAAAAATAGAAAGACAACAAAATTCACTTCATAAAACTTAAAGAAGAAAATGATTTTGTTCTTAATTTAAATTATGAAGAAAATAACAAAACAAAATTGTCAAGAAAAGATGTCTCCATTTGTCCCAATTTTAGAGAAATAGAAAAAATGTTCTTAATATTTACACTGTGTCTAGTACCCACCATGTCTATATTAAGATATTTGTGATGAATTCAAGAGCATGAGAGATGTCAAAATGAGACCAAAATTTCCGTTTAATAGAAAATGCAATTTTGGATGAATGGCCAAGATTGAAGATTGATAAATGCCCTACGATCAATGGTTAAAATTGAATGTGACAACCCACAATTATGGTTAGGGAAATATTTGGGTGAATTTGAAATGAGTGGACGAGATTTGATTTTAGAAAATCAAATCAAGGGACAAGATTACTTGTGACAAGAAGATAAGAATGGCATAGAAAAAGAGAGCTAGAAAATCAAATAATATTAGAAATTATTTGATTTATTAGAAGAAAGTTGTCAATTTGAATTAAAATTTTAATTTAAATCAAAAGGTGGGATCATGTAACTGTAAATAATTAACTTGAATTATTTACTAAGAGAGGGAAAATTAGAAAGTGGGGCCATTTTAAATAAATGATATTTAAAATTGGGAAAATGCCAAGGTGGACAATAATTAAATAAATTAATGAATTTATTTAATTATGAGAAAACATTGGAAATTAATGATGTATTTAAATAAATAAATAAAATTTATTTTTTTAAATAATCAGGAGGAAATAATGGACAAAAGATAATTAAATAAACTAATGAAGTTATTTAATCATAAAGAGACATTAGACAATTAGTGATGCATTTAAATAATTTATTTATTTAAATAATCAAGAGGAATACAAGACATGAATTAATTAAATAATTAAAAATTATTTAATTAATAGTTGAAAGTGGACAATTAAACATAATTAAATATTTTAATTATGCTAGGAGGAATGTAGTGAAAATAGAGCTTGCAGGCCTAGGTCATTTTTATGTGTCTACATCAAGTATGGAGTTGACAAGGAAATTTTGATTTAATATAGGACTACATCTAATTAGGCTAACCTAATTAATGTATGCAGATGTATTGGATATATATGTAAGAAATTTTTGAAGTTTTAGGAGAGATATGACATGTGATATGATGTGAATATACAAATTTTGTATGTACATGATCAAAATTATTACTGATATATAGTGAATATTGAGTGATTGTAAGGAAAAATAGTGTTTTGTATTTAGAGCTTGAAAGGAATTGAATTCAACACAAGGAAGGTTTATTTTGTATCAATTCACATCTTGGTTGTTTGGCCATTTCTGTTTTGTATCTATCTTTTGTGGCTGTGAGCCCTATTGGATAGTGTGTCTTGGTAGTGAGCCTTTGTAATATCTTATAACTAGTTATAATATATTGTGAGGTAATCCTCACTGTGGTTTTTCCCTTTTTGGTTTTTCCACATAAAAATACTAGTGTTCATGTGTTATGTGATTTGGTGATTGTTTCATGCTTTCATTCATTACTATTGTTAGATGTGTTTTATTTATTGTATGGATTATGATCAAATGGTTTAAGGGATATTGATTCACCCCACCTAGTATTCTAGGTATTCAAGAGTTTTGAAGAGGAAGAAAGCAAGCAAGGAGATAAAATTCAAGCAACAAAAGTTGAAGTCTTGGAGCAACATTGTTTGTAATTGCAGGTCTTTAATTCCATTTGTAGATTTTGATCAAGTTTGTGTCATATGATTGAAGGTTGATGCTAATAGGACATGATGGATTCTAGGTGTGGAAGATGCATTTGGCCATTTCCTTTAACACGATGATTTGTTTCCTAATATTCTCATCCTCAAGCTTCATTCTACTAGCAACATACAACAAGGAATAATTGTAATTGAGATTTATTTGGCATGTTTTGACCTCTCCATAAGTGAATCTTATAATTGTCATATATGAATCACACTCTAACCCACTTGAGTAGGGTTTCTTTGCATGTTAGCTCATAACAACCTTAGATGCACTTAAGGTTAGGGATCACATACTATAATGAATCAAATCATTTTTATTTATCAAGGTTTAATTACCAAACTTGGGGTTTGACTGAGGAAAACCCCCATACAAACAAACAAACATTTTTTGTTTGCAAATTTATTGTAGGTCAAGATATGAAAACAAAGATTTATAGGTATAGGAGTAGAGTGCAGATAGAGGGCTACAAGTTTAATATTTATATTTTTGGAAATAAATACTAGGACCCATTTTCCCTAGGGAGAACCTATCCTTCAGCAGATCTAATAACCTACTTTTGGTGACTAGTACATATGTCCTTACCTTTCTCATATCTGCTTGCAAAATCTAGTTTTAGTTTCTATAATTTTTTGAATTTTTATTTCATGTTCTAAGTCTTATAATTCATTTAGTTTTGGCATTGCATATCATTTCAATTTAGTCTCAGATCTATCCCATTGTCTTAAAGACTGAGATCTTAGTCTGATTGACTCACCATTGAGGTTGAAAGTCAATATTTACACCTTGTGATCTTTTTCCTAATTAAATTCCTTAGGTAAATGTACAAATAGATAGAATACCAGCTTATTTCTTAAGGGACCCCTTTCCCTTACATTTCATTTTGGTGAACCTAACTTTCTTACATTATACCTTTTTTGTTTTGGAGATCTTTGAAACCCTAGATCTAGGTTTTGCATCATCTTATTTTACATTGCATTTAGGGTTACATATTACATGCTTGCATCATCTAAAATCATAAAAATCTAAAAATATTGCATACATTTTTCATAATAGCTTGCATTTAAGTTTGTTTAAGTCATTTAGATAAGAATTTTATTCAAAATTGCATTAAAAAATGTTGTCATTTTGTTCATACGTTTTCATAAAATTGCATTTACATTTCATCAAAATTTTGGAAAATACTTTCACTATAGTAACACTTTACAACTAGAAACAATAAACATAAATAGTAGCACAAACATTCATCTTTTCATTTTTTAGAAGCCTGAGTAAGGACTCATTCACCCAAGGGCGAATCTATCTTGGTACAAGTGTTGTAATAAACTTTTGCATGCATTTATTTAACTATGTTTTTTTTTTTTTGTTGGTAACTCTGCGTTCTGAAATTCTAGAATAGTGTTTCTACATATTAAAGAAATTTGACCTTTTACTTGTATTTTGGAAAAAACTGGAAATTTTTAATTACTTTTCAACATTTAATAGACACTTTTTTTCATTTTAATTATGTAGTCTTGATATATTAATCTTTTCATTTTTCCAAACAGTTGAAACCATAGACCATCCTAAAACATTTAACTACAAGTGAACATTAAATGATTAACCTTGGAGAAAGCATAGTCATCTAATCATGTCAAATATATTTCTATAAGTGCACCTAACCCTCAAGCCCTTTAGTAGTGATGAATTTGACATGTTAGATGAGGCCCTTGAGGATTCCATCTCACCAAGATCATCCACTAAGGCTTGTAATACCAAAACACAACAAAGAGAATTCAATTCAATCACACCACAATTTATCCTCTACCCACCTTCACAACAACCAAAAAACCAAACCAAACCTGTGCTTATCATAGGATCACCTCAAAACAAACCAAAACCTCCAGGACATGTCTTAAATTTCACAAGGCAACTCACTAGTAACAATGTTTCATAGCAACCAAGTTATCATACTATTTCTCATACATATAACACAAGGAATAATAGGAAACCACAAACCATTCCTACATCCATACCTCTTTCTCAACCCATTTTTCCTAGTTCTCCTCGTTTACCTTTTCATAGTGGAAAGGAGTATGATCTTGTGGAACAACTTTGCAACACTCTTGCTAAGAATTGTTTATGGGATCTCATTCAAGAATCAACTAATTATCATAGCATGCTTCAAAATACTTTGTAACAAGTTGTGTTCCCTCCTAGTGTGAAATTTAATGATGTAGCAACCCTAATACAAGTTATGAACTCAATCAATATAGATATTATTTTTCATCAAGATGAGTTACCTCCATTGGAAATACAAAAATAAAATGATACTTTGATGATAGTGGCTAGTATTAAGAATGGTAGTAACAAGTTTTGAATTAAGCATAATCTCATTGATAATGGTTTGACACTCAATGTTGGTAGTGTAAATTTTTTGGATAAACTTGGAGTGGACAAGACTAAAATTCAATCAGATTCTTTATCTATCTGTGGTTTTGATAATGTGCAAAATAAACTGCTTGGTGTGATAATATTACCTATAAAAGCTAGTAGGGTTACATTGCAAACTACTATCCATGTCACACCCTAAGAAATATAATCTCCTCTTGGGTAGGCCATGGATTCATGAAATGAATGGAGTCCCTTCAACACTTCATCATCTAATGGAATACACTTATAAAAATAAGGTATACACAATTAAAATAGACTTACAATAAAAAAGTTGTTTGCAAACTGAAATAGGAATGAAAAGTCCTTTGAGAACATTGATACCAAATTCAAAAGTGGAACCAATGTAAGGAGAGAAAGAGAATAATTTCTTAATGATCAAAAAGATATTGGATGATGATTAGGGTTCATTAGATTTCACATCTACATTCATGGGAGAATACAAAATCACAACAAAAGAATTAGGAAAGGAAAAATAAATAGTGGTAGTATCAACACAACATGATGTAAAATCATCACAAGCATCTAAGAAAACAACTTCTAATAATGAAGAAGAAACAACTTACATAAACAATTATGGGAATATTTATCATGAGAAGCCACCATCATTGTAAGAAGTGGAAGCTCTTTATGGATGAGGATATCAACTCTTGAAACAACTTGGCTATAATGGAAAAGGATGTGGACTGAAAAAAAAATACATTAGAGTTCCTATAGAGCATGATATACAAGAAAAAAATAGAGGTCTTGGATATTATCCTTCACTTAATATCAACACTATAACAAAGGATTCTTCTAAGACAATTCTCACATTGATGTGTCCTAACTTAATAGATACCACAAGTGATGATATGCCTATGGATTACTTTAAAAATGATGAAGCTCTAGCAAATGTTTTGGGAGAATATGATAATTTACCAACTCACCACCACAATCAAAGATTCAATTATTGTTTAAATACTAAGGGATACATTAGAGATAAAGCTAAAATAAGTATTATGGATGAAGATCAACAAATCCTTGAGATTCCAAATCGAAGTGAATTACTTGTGGGGGATACAATAAACATACCAATGGATACATCTAATGATGAGAAGGTAATTAAAATAGGAAAATTTCATGATGATTATGAACAAGACTTACCATGCAATGTTATTACATGACTTTCTTGAAATTATTCAGATATACTGGGTATTGATGCTAAGATAGTAGCACAAGATATTGTTCTTGAGAAATATGCTAAACCCGTGAGAAAAAAGATATGTAAGACGAATCCTATGATAGATTTGTTGGTTAAAGTTGAAATTGAGAAGCTCTTAGATGTTGGTTTTATTCATCCTATTAATTATTCTCCTTGGATATCAAACATTGTAGCAGTGGTGAAACCTAATAATCGTATTAGGATGTATAATTTTTTTTGTGATCTAAACAAGGTATCTTTAAAAGATGATTTTCCCCTTCCTAATATTGAAATGATAGTAGATTCCACTACATGACATGCCTTGTTATCCTTCATGGATGGTTTTTTAGGATACAATAAAATACTTATTTATCCTCAAGATTGATACAAGACAACTTTCGCTACACCTTGGGGCACATTTTGTTGGGTTGCCATGCATTTTGGATTGAAAAATGTTGGAGAAACGTATCAAAGAGCTATGAAATTAATATTTCATGATTTTATGCAAAAAAATTTGGAAGATTAGGTTGATGATATTTTGTATAAATCTATAACTCATCAAGATCATGTCACAATCCTTTGTAAAATATTTGAAAGAATCCATAAATACAACATGAGGTTGAACCCAAAGAAATGTGTTTTTGGTGTGGATAGTGGAAAACTGTTGGGTTTTTTAGTGTCACATAGAGGCATTGAGGTTGATACAAAGAATATTGATGTTGTAATAAACATTCCACCTCCTAAAAACACTTCTCAATTGCGTAGTTTACAAGGAAAGATTTAATCTATCTATCATTTTGTTGCATCATTAGTGGATCAAACTCTTACTTTTACCCAACTGCTTAAGAAAGAATCAAAATTTAAATGGAGTGAGGATTGTCAAAAGGATTTTGAAATATTGAAAGAATATTTAGCTAATCTCCCATTTTGTAATCCATTATTCAAGGAAATCTATTCATCCTTTATATATCCACATCAACTCATGCTCTAGCTATGCTACTAGCTCAATAAGATGAAAATGGAAAAGAACATCCTATTTATTATATTAGTTGGACATTGATTGATTATGAAACTTGATATACACCAATAGAAAGTAAATGTTTGGCTCTTGTATTTTATACTAATAAATTGAGACATTATTTAATAAATGTAGAAGTGCATGTTGTCATGAAATTTGATCCCTTAAAACACCTTTTTGCTAAAACTGATTTGTTAGGATGTTTAGCTAAGCAGGTTATGTTGTTAAGTAAGATTTATCTTAAATTTGTTCCACAAAAGGAGATCAAAGGATAAGCCTTGACCGACCATTTAGCTGATGCTCCTTCACCATTAGCATTACCCACTCATGACTCATTCCTTAATGAAAATGTGTTGACAATAGAAGATGAAACATGAGAATTTTATTTTAATGGTTCTAAGTGTCGAACTTGATCTAGAGTGGGGGTGAAATTATTACCATTGTTAGGAAAGATTATTCCATTATTCCACCATTTAAACTTCCTATTTACAAAAAACACTGCGGAGTATGAAACCCTAATTGCTAGGTATGTGTAGCTCTATCCTTGGGTGTTCAAAAAACTCATACATTTGGTGATTCTCAATTAGTCATTAAACAAATCAATGGATGATATCAAGAAAAACATGATAAGTTATCTCAATTCAAAAACCTTACAATGGAATTGCTAGAACATTTTGAATCTTGTACTATTGACAATATTCCATGAAAGGATAATCGACATGTAGTTGTAATGGAAAATGTTGCTTCCCTTGTTTCTCTCAAATATCCTTCCATGGAATTTACATTCATAGTTCACATAATTATAAAACCTTCAATAGAAGAAAAGATGAAAGAAGCATTAGTTGACAATATTGAAGTATCTAGTGAATGGTACTCACTGCTATTCAATTATTTAAAAGAAGGTACCTTTCTCGAACCAAATACTAAAAAAACTAGAGCTCATATTTGAAAACTTTCAACTAAGTATATAATCCTAGTAGATGTATTATATAGACAATCCTTTCATGGGCTGTTCCTTCAATGCCTTAAACAATTGGAAATTCCTATAGCTCTTGAGGAAACTGATGTCAGTGCTTGTATGGGGGATTTTGGTGGAAGATCCTTAGTTCAAAAGTTAATTCATATAGGATATTATTGGTGAAATATGGAACAAGATTATTTTGATTATGTCAAGAAGTGTCACAAATGTTAAGAGCATAACAATTTTATTCATTCTCTTGCCTTTGAAATTTTCACCCCAAGCTCCTATTTTTCCATTTTCAATTTTTGGTCTGGATGTCATTGGAAAAACTTCCCCTCCTTCCTGTTTTGGACATATGTTTATGATTATTACAAAAAATTAATTCACAAAGTGGGTAGAGGTAATTCCTCTTCATTCCATGATTATTGATGCAATATGTCATTTCATCTTGGAGAACATGATTGCTTGATTTGGTCTTCCTTCCACATTAGTTTGAAATAATGGAACACCATTTAAGAAAAATGATGTAACAAAATTCTTGGAAACATTTCATATTCAACATTTTTTTCAACACCATACTACCCACAATCTAATGGTCAAGCATAAGCAACAAACAAAACCCTTAAGCAAATCATGTGCAAATATGTAAGTAAACATAACAAGGATTGGCACACTCAATTGACTTATGCATTGTGGGCTTATCACATCACTATATGAACATCAACAAGAAATACACCTTATAACCTTAGTGTTAGAAATTCCTTCATTGCGAATTTATCTTAGGAGCCTTATTGATGATAACACCTATAAAGAGAAATAATTACAATAGCTTGAAATGCTTAATGAACAATGTATAAATACTCTCAAGCATATCCAAGCTTATTCTAAAAGAATGCAATGAAGTTACAATGACAATGTCATTCCTCACTCATTTAACAAAGGGGATTTCATATTATATGAAAATCAACGTAGTGTTAATGCTGCTTTGGTTGAAAAAGGGAAAGTTTAGTCTAAATTGGTTAGGCCCTTACATAATCAACAAGAGCTATTAGTCTGGAATGTATACATTAATGGAAATGGATGGTACACATCTCAAAGAACCTATCAATGCTAAACATTTGTGGATATATTACACTTAACATCCCTTTTGAATAGTATGTATATTAAAGCATGTTGTTAGATTAAGTAGATAGTTTTCTATTTTATCTCGCATTGCTTCATTTTTGACAAACATTATTAGTGTGTATTAGATTATATAGAGTAATTGTTCATTAATTTGAATTGTTACTTTATTTTACAAGCCATTCAATCATCTCTGTGTTATGTTAAATTAGATCATTACATGCATTTAATTTTTAATTATATCACAAGAGCATCTAGTTTTATATATCACACTTAGTAAGATAATAATTAGATCATGAAGACACTTGTTAAATAATCTTACCAGTATTGTTTAATCTAGATCACATTGACATCTAATCAAAAGAAATAACTCATGAAAATAAAACATTCTCATATATATAAGATCATACAAATTATATACATGATCACCACGGTAAAAAATGTGGTGTTATATAGCATAGTACACCTAGTGAGGCCTATGGCTACTAGACTCCTCAGGCCTTAGTGTCAATGCTCATTAGGAGATAGTGGAGCGAGAGTAGCTCATAGAGATCATCCAATCTCAAAGGCCTCATACCTCACCTCTAGCCATATCCTCATGTACGAGTGTTGCAATATGCTCCTGTTCTATCCAATCCCTATGCGCAAGTAAAGTCTAGTAACCTTTTCCTTTAACTTGTTGATTTTTGACTACATGAAAGCCTGTGTGTCACTCTCGGAAGGAAGCCAGGTGGCCTAAAGCTCCTTGTATGTAGTTGTAAGCCCCTAGTAAGAAACTCTAAGCTCCTCATGTGTGCCTCTTGACTCCTTCTCCTTAGAATTGAATTCATCAATCATCGTCATAGCATCCTCATGAAATTTTCTCCATCTCACTAAGGGATCAAATAGGTTAGCATGGTGCCCCACACAGGGTGGTGGCCTATGCTCCACTTATATCACCTGGTGTTGGGGACTAGGTGGTGTCATATCTATAGTGACTCAACTAAAGAAGTCTAACCACTTGTGTGTCCCTATTGCAAGAAAGAAAACACAAGTTAGAACAATATTAATGCATACTTAAAAAATTTAAAGAGATAAATCACATATCATTACCTAGATCACCAGTTTTTTAGTTAGGATCTTGATAGGATACAATAGGCACCCTATCGAGACTTCTTGCATGAGTAGGAAGAGTGGTAGGTGAAGCATGGCTGCACTCTCCATGCTCATTAGATGAGATGCTTGATGCAACCACCCTCTATGTTGAGGTAATGTTAGGATGAGATGTTGGTATCTCTTGGGGGCATCCATGGCCTGTATTGGCTCCTCTCTCATCAATTGCTAATCCTCCTCTATATCCTCTATCATGTAATCATCATGTTGTAGTGTCACCATCCATAACTCCATCCTCTCTCTCATCTTTGTGACTTGGAAGAGGTTCAATTTAACTTGCAAGATGATCATTAGGGAAGACATGTGGAAGTCATTCCCTCATCCAACATCGCTCATAACATATAGTGCTGCCCACACCATCCAAGTTAGATGTTGGATATACATTCTGGTCCTCATTTTCTGAGTCACTAAAATTGATGTTGTCGATGGTAAGATGACAAATGTCTTATATCCTAACACCACTCTATGAAACTCTTAAGTATGTAGGTCATGAACTAGGTGCTACTTGAACCTGTCCAAAATGATGCATGTTGTGATCAATAATAAAATGGCATAACAATATAGTCATGTTGTCCAACCAATAATCTATCCTTTTGCATCATGGTCAAATTTCATGTATGATTTGACCATTGTGGTATAGTCTTGTATGGCCTCCATGCTATATCCTCCTCCTCTAAAAGATCAAACCAAACTCTCCAGTATAAAAGATCTTCACACTAGTAGGCTTGTCTCATTGTATAGCTACAAGCTCTTGGACAACCAAGGTTTGCTATGGTAGGGAAGCCTGTTGGTCTAGTGCATGTGATATGCTTAAAGGACCACACCTAAATAAATGCACAATGCACTATAATATGAAGGTCTCAATAAAAAAAGTGACCAAGGTCATAATAAAGATGAAAAAGCATGCTGCGACCCCATGCATATACAGTTTGATGTTGTTCCATATCATGAATGGTATGAATGAGACTTCCCTTGAGGTGTGCAACTCATCTATCATGTACAAGTGCTAATGAAATGGTAACACACATAATATGTTGAAGAAATAAAGATCAAGCATATGGAAGCCATTTGAGCTTGATGCAAGCCCCAATATCCTTAAGAGCAACAAGGTGGCTGATATAGTATTGAATGTGACACCTCATCTATTGACATGTGCAATCCTCCTCTAAGTGGAAAATCTCACCCTAGATGGGTATCCTAAGAATCTGATGTACATCCTCCAAAGTCACTGTGATCTCCCCTGTTGGGAGACAAAAGGTGCAAGTATCTAGGTCCCATATCTCTACCAACCCCATCAACATCACATCATGATACTTCATGGGTGGCATGAGGTATATCCAAAATAGACCAGTATCACAAAGTGTCTCCTCCTCCTCCTCATCAACTAGCCAGGTAACCTTCTCATAGAGGAAAGAGAATAGGCCTCCTCCTAATCTTTGGTGTGTGTGTGGTGGAATATAAAAGAAGAAAAGGAAATTATTATTAAAATCACATAAATAATCAACTAAATAGTTAACAACAAACTAAAACTACCCTTGGATATTTTTCCCAAAATGGGACAGGGTTGCCATTTATAGATGGGGGTTTAGGATAGGGTCACCATTTTGGGATAGGATCCTCATGATGTTTGAAAAAAAAGCATAAAAAATACAAAATGTATCGGAAAATCACAGGGAGAAGGTACAATGAACTCACCTCTAGGAGGATGTGGCCATCTGCAATTCTGGATCGTAGAACCTCTAATCTCGGGGGCTCATAAGGTCATCATCTTGGCATCTTCACTCCTCTACAAAAAGGTAATATTAAAATTTTAAATGTCAAAATGATAGTCAAAATGTGATTTTGCACTAACATATAGTAAAATTTCTTAATAGTACATTTCACTCAAATCACTATAATGGGGGCTAGAGAACTCTATTTTTGATGTCATTTGTTGCATTGGATTCATCGTTCCATTATTGATCTCATTAAATGTAAATTGATAGATAGTGTTGTGATATCATAACCCTATCATAAGCATTTCCATCAATAAAAATTCTAGAAATTTGATGAGGTTAAATTTCTACCCTGATTCCACCTCCATAAAGCAAGTGCAATCAAGGGGGCATACATCTACCATTGAATTTGATTCTCCATAGAATTTTGACATGTTTTAAGATTAATTTGAATAGCTAACGAATTGGTTTCATAGATTGTGGTTCCTAACATCGTGATTTTATAGATAACTATAGTGGGGGCTTCATTCTCCCTATTCACAAATGAATTACAATATCCATATGAGTATCCTTTTTATGAATCATGATTTAATTTCAAATAATTTAGATTACATATACATGTAGCATCATATGGATGCTAAAGTGGGGGCTAAATTTAACATAGAAAATTATACTCCCTTGTAGATAGTACAATTTTTTGCTTAGTTTGGACCTATTTTAGTGACCTTACATTTATGCATTTTCACCTTTACTAAATAGGCCCTAATTCCCTGTGTTATGCATCCCAAGGCCTATTTTTATTATTTTCTGACAATGAAACACTCATGAATAAATACATTCAAACATAAATCTACCTTGGATCATGTGTATCTTGGAATTTTATGCCAGGATCCATTCGCCCAAGGGAGAATGGGTCCCCTTTAAGTGCCAAGACCCATTTTTTAATATGTTTTTGATAGTATTTTATTGATTCAAATTCAACTTGCAAATATTGGCTATCAAGATCTAATATTCAGGAAATGAGAGAAGAAGCCTATAAAACCTAGTATTTTTACCATTTCAAACTAGATGTTAAGAAGAGCAAGAAGGAAAGCAAGGAGATAAAATTCAAGTATGAGAATTTGAAGTCATGGAGCAACATTTTTTGTAATTATATGTCTTCAAGTCCATTTGCATATTTTGATCAAGTTTGTGTCAATTAATTTAAGGTTGATGCCAATAGGACATGATGGATTCTAGGTGTGTGAGATGCATTTGGCCATTTCCTTTAACCTAATGACTTGTTTCCTAGTAACCTACAACAAGTTATCATTGTACTTCAGATTTATTTGGGGTGTTTTGACCTCTCCCAAGCTGAATCTTATCATTTTCATATAGGAATCATAATCTAACACACTTGAGTAGGATTTCTTTACATGTTAGCTCATAACAACTAAAACATAGAAAAAGAGCATAGGTTCACCAAAACATATGGTTTTATACTAACTTTGGAATGTCTCACCAAACTTACTATAAATAGAAAGGGAAAAATGGTGTGGAATGAACCTACCTATTTTATATTTCATATAGGAAATGAGATCCTCCAAGATAGAATTAACTTTCAGCCCTTAGGTGAGTCAATTTCATGGAAGATCTAGCAATTTCATTTATGTGTGTGTGGAAGAGGGTAGAATTCAAAAAAAAAATTTGGGAGATGAAAATAAAATAGAAAATGAACTCAAATCTATAACCTAAGACCTAATTCATGTAGGTAAAACCTAGATCTAACATAAAAAGTCAATTTTGTATTTTTGGATAAGTGGAAAAAACTTAAAACTTTCCTCAAAAATCAATTGTTAAGTGTCCAAAAATGGAGAATGGGTCATGAGATAAATTTTTGAACTAAATTTTTGGGAGCCTTTGAAGACAATTTGAGATACAATTTCCCATTGGTTTCACTCAAAAATTATGAAAAATAAGTTCGAGATCCGAGTTTCCGTGATCTTGATAACTTTTTTTGCAACTTTGACAACTTTTGCAACTTTTGCAATTTTATACTTTAGATATCTCCAATCTTCAATTTTCCTTCAACCCAAGATTTGTAAATCACACAAGAGGGAAAAATATTTATTTTTGGTGAATGGGGGTTTGCCTTGGTCAAACCCCATTTTGGTAATTGAACCTTGAATTGAAATAATGAAGCATGAAAGGATTGATGAATGAATGATACAATGTTGAAACTCACCAAACCCTTGAAAAAAACTTTGGAAATTTGAAATATTGATCTTGATCTTGCATGAAATGGATTCCATAGATGTGGATCTTGATGCTTGAATACTTTGACATGATCTTTGAAACCTACATCACAATGTTAGCTCCAAAAACATGCATGATTGCAATAGACTTTGACATGATGCTTGATATCTTGATTGCTGCAACAAATTCTTCATAAATATGCTCTTGAATGCTCTTGACAATAATATTTTCTCTTGTTAAGTTCACCTCTTTCTAGATTACTTGAATTGATAAAATAACCTTGCTTTTATAGATGATTTTCTAATTTCCCAGAAATTAAACATTACAAGCCAACATTGAAATTTGAATTTTGGATTATAAAAATACTGCCAAAAAAATGTTTTAAAAATGGGTTCAAAGGCTTAAGGAGGACCTATTCAGCCATCAGAAAATGGGTCCTAGGTCTCTACTCCTAGAACATACATTCCTCAAGGTAAAGTGCTATGTGTCAAGGAATTAATTATTGTCGACTTTCCCCTTCAGAAAATGTAATTTATTAGGGTTGTAGATATAAAATAGGGCTTATTAAGGCATAATTAAGTCCATTTTAATTGAGGGGGGCCAAAAAAAGGTGTGAAAATGTAAAGGAGTACCATATTCTACACTACATTTAGCCCCCACTTTAGTGAGAGGATGAGCGCAAGGACAAACTCATGACTAAAGTAGACAAATATGCGTCAAGAGGGGTCCAAGTGTATAAAAGTTGATGTAATAGGATGACAAAGATCAAGGAGGTTGTGCAAGCCCCTAGAATCTAAGATCCCATGGAAACACAACATAAGCACAAAGGGACACACACAAGATACACAAACATACAATGTCAAAGAATAAAGAAAGAAAGAAAAAGAAAAAGGGGGTGGATGAAGCCTCAATTGTTTATCCAACTTGATGTGGATCAAGCCTTAGTTATTTGTCTAAAAAAAATTTACAAGTGAAAATGTTGTCCACTATGTAAACAATAATGCATGCTGACACAGGTTAGTGAAATCCATTGTCCACTAGGTGAGCCCCCAGAGGTGGCTAAGTGAGATTCAAGTCATGCCATGTCTATAGGCTCTCACTGTACAATGACAAAGTCATGCTAGGTCTATAGGATCCTATTGTACTAACCATACCAAAGTTATACCTCCTGATAACTTTGATAAGGGACCACACAATATGAACTTTGAGCTTCATAATACTAGCAAGTTGCATTATGCTAAGCAGTTACAAAAAAATGCAAATAGGATATTCAAAGGGGTTTTTCTTAGTTCATGTAAGTTCTCCTCTTAGAGAACATCGTGCCTAATGTCTCCAAGAGAGGACAAGTTGAGTATAAAATATTCACAACTTAGGGAATACAATCTGTAGCATTATCACTAAGAGGAATTTCATGCTTAAAAAGGTCACAATCTTGAAGGATATAAAACCGAATGTCACCAAGAAGAAGACACATCACATGAATTGTGAAGACCACACTTTGAATGAAAATTTCATATATTCTAGGAGATGTATGCTATCATCACTAAGAAGGGAACATGCAAACAATGAATGAGGGACCATATGTCCCCCACTTAAAATGTTAACATACTTGTTATGTTGGTATTTTAAGTTGAAAGAGAGGAAGATGTGATCCTTGGAAATAATGCATGAAAAAAAACTAGTTATTCTTGCCCCCAATCATAGAGACAAAGACAACCACCAAGAACTATCATATTGTTGCCAAGATATGGTTGCACCTAACATTGTACCACCATAAATGGCAATGAGTAGGAAACATAACGCTACTAATGCCATATAGTGATGAGAAACATGACAAGATGAAAATTAGTATAAATTAAAGGAAATAGGTGCATCAACACAAGGAAGAGCACCACAATCCTTAAGATGTTGAATTTTATAACTCAAAGCCTTACATTCATTAGTAGAATGAACGCGAACTCTATGATAGGCACAAACTGATCTTTTATTGTAAAATTTCTTTCATATTCTTGGAGGGAGAGATATCAAGTGAGGTTGGAGAAGTTTTGATGAGGTACTCTCTTGATCAATGGTAGAAGATGTTTTTTTTTTTTTTGTGAAAAATTTATCTCTTTCTTAGTACAAGGTGTCATACATACAAAAAACTCTTTAGATATTGATATTTTGTACTCTCCATTAAAGGAGGGTGTAAAATATAATGAACCCCAATCATTACTAAGACATGTGTTTGAAGATTTCCTAGGAGCATTTTGCATGATGAAATTGATATTAAGTGAATATGTCTTTTATTCTTACATTTCTTTCGAGGGACAATAACCAAGACCACTAGTGGTTTCTATCAGTTCAGGATGCACATAGATTAAAGTTGGCTTAGAATAATCTTTTGTAATAGTATTGGTATTGAGTGAAGGATTTTTTGATGCTTTTATTTCTCTTGGGAGACAATAACCAAGACCACTAGTGGTTTCTTGTGTGTTAGGATCTATAGGGACATAAATACCTTGTTCTCTACCACCACATCCTTTTTCACTATAACCAAGTTGTTTCAAAAGTTTGTAACCTCTTCCACAAAGCTTTTCCATTTCTTTTGGATTGGGTGACCTTTTTCATAATCAACTTCATAAATGTTTTTTGTGTATGTTGTCTCTTCTTCTAAAGTGGTTGAAGTGGATGATTTCAAAGTTTCAAGTTCAAATTTTATGTTGATATTACTGCTAGTTCTTTTCCCTTTTAAGACTCTTTTGTTAAGATATTGTATTCTCCCATGAATGTAGGTGTGAAATATAAGGAACCCCAATCATCCTCCAATAGCTTTGTAACTATTTCAATATTAAATTCTCTTTTTGTTCCTCTTGCATGAGTTATACTTTTGAAGTTGGTATCAATTTTTTCAAAGGACTTTCCTCATCTTTCTTAGTGTACAAACTTTCTGGTTCAGGGTTAGCATTGATTGTATAAACTTTTTTGTTGTATACATACTTCATTATACAATGAAGAGTTGGAAGCACTAGATGCATTTCACAAATCCATGGTCTTCCTAAAAGAAGATTGTATGAAATATTTTGAGGCATAACATGGACGAGAATTTGCAATATGGCCTTTCCAACTATAATAGGTAATGTGATCAAACCAAGTGGTTGTTTTCCTATGTTATCAAATCCATAGATAGATAAAGAGTCTTGTTGTATTTGGATTTTATCTATTCCAAGTCCATCCAAAAGGTTTATGCTACACATGTTAAGGTCTAAGACATTTTCAACAAGGGTTCACTTTATCCCACACTTATTACTAATAGCCACTATCATGAAAGCTTCATGCTGTTTTTGCACTTCCAAAGGAGGTGGCTCACTTTGGTGAAAAACAATGTCTATATTAACTAAATTTATTCATTGAATTAGGGCTACTACATCATTTGGATTTTCACTAGGAGGAACCAAAACTTGTTGCAAGGAATTTTGAAGCATGTTATGATAATTAGGTGATGCTTGAATAAGATCCCATAAGGATATCTTAGTGGGAGTATTTTTAAGTTGTTCAACGAGATCATACTCTTTTCCACTATTTAAAGGAAAATAAGGGGATCTAGGAAAGATAGGTTGAGGCAATGGTAATGAATGTAGGGAAAAAATAGGTCATCTTAGAACAAAATATCTAAGAATTGCAGTGTCTTTGGTGATTTTAATTCCATTAAATTTCCTCAAAGAAACATACTACTATGACATAAAGCAGAAACTGGCACAGTTGATTTTTGTCATTAATTATTTTGAGAAAAGCACATGCAAAACTTAACCAAATTCAACACTTGTGCACTGATTCAAATTATAGAACCAACCAACATGAAAGAAAAAAAAAGAACACACATATTTACGTGGGGAAAACCCTCTTGGGTAAAAAACCCCACCCTCCAAAACACTCAGCTCAATTGTATTAATTAGCAACAACAATAGTTACAATACAATCTTAGAGCTATGCTCTTCAGGAGTTTACATCTTGTTCATCTGGAGAATACATGAAACAACATTGTTCAGAATCCTCACACTATTACAATGTCCTCACACAACACATAGTGCAAATTCATTTCATTTCACTAGCCCACTCATTCTGCTAGCCTTTCAGCAAGCACAACCTCATGACTTCTCAGGTTCACCCCAAAATTCTCCATGTTACAATGTTGTGTACAAGATATAGTTTGAACACTCACAAATCATTCGACCATCAAACCATCAAACTATAACAGTTACAGTATGTTGCAAATGATCAATCCACTCTCTGTACAATCAATTCTAGTTAAATTCCTTCACCAAGCAACCATCAAACTTCCTAGGAATGCAAACGACCTCCTCCAAGTTAGCTAACTTCTCCATGTAATGGATCACAACACTGCAAACCAACAAGCCCGTGCTTTTCACCTTTATACCATGCTACCGCTGCACATTCCACGGGGTCCCATGGGGTGTTGGTTTAGCTTGCTACCGCTGGACAGGTCGATAGCTCTCGAGGTATAGCGGTAGCTACACTACTACTAGATAGTTTTCATACCTCCATGGTATGGCAGTAACACACAGCACTACCCCACCCCAAAGTAAAGTCACCTGTAGTATGGTGGTATCCACTATACTACCGCTCAACATCCAATGAGCTCTTGTGGTATGGTGGTAACTATGCTACCGCAACCAAAAGAAAGGATACCTGCGGTATAGCAGTATCCACCACACTACTGCTGCACATCTGAGAGGTGCCCACAGTATGGTGGTAACCACGCTACTAATGAACATCTAGATGGACCCCATGGTATGGTGGTATACGCCACACTACCGCACCTCACTTACAAACATCCAACTATACAATAGTTCAAGTAGAATCCATCACTTTTAGAGGTATGAGCAACAAGACCAGGGTTTCACCAATGAGTTTGAGACACACATTCTCAATAATCTCCCACTTGAGAAAGAACTCACTAAACCCCTTTCCAACCTTCAGAACCACTATACGATAGCCATACATGTAATAATAAGAATCTTGAACAATGCTCTCCTGCTCTAGCCAAGACACCTGCACCAACATCCAAGATCACCACCAACTTAGGAAATGGTTTCATCCATCCATTGCAGGACAAGAAATGAACCAAGGCATATATGTACCAGTCTACAGAATGCAAGCACCAGATCCAATAGATAGGAAAGACTATAACATTCTACAACCACTTCACTATGCTCACACACTATAAAAAAATAATATCAACTTCAAATCCTCAAATAGAACACAACCATGAAGTCATTCTCCAAAAACAAGATAGAACATCAAGTAGAATAGAAAAAATTAAACTGACTACTCCCATCCAACTGATTAACCCACATGACTAAAAATAGCACCCACAACTCATGCTATTCCATCCAATCTCACATACCTCAAGGGTATCAAAAATTAGTAAACTTATGCCACTCCATAACCAACCCATCAACAAAAAATACAAGCTCCATGATCCAACCAGTCGAAGAAGACAAAGAATATCCAAGAACTCCCACTACACAAGTAATGAATATGAAAGTATGAAGGAATACCAAGTCTACCAATAACAACACATAGAAAATGTAACCATGTAGTTCCAAGAAATTATCCACAATGATATGCACAACCTACAGATTAATAACCTGCAAGAACAACTCTCACCATAAGTTTTCACAACTCTCCCAAGTTCTTCCCACCCAACACAGGAAAGAGATAAAGAACCTTCAAGTTATCACCCAAGAACTTGAGTGAAAAATTCTAGCTTCGACCAAACTTCAAACCAATGTGATATGAAAACTAATTTTCAAGAAGATATCCAAGACCAAAGAGAGTACCTCTGTACATCATCTACCTATAGAAAATCCTCCTACATACACCTCTAAAATCCAACTGTGTCAAGTATGATCTCCTTCAAAACCCCAAGAGAAAAGCCTTAACAACATCCAACCATTCAATCTCCAAGATCAAACACAACATATGAATGTAAGCCTCTCAAAGAATATCAAACCACTTCATTTTCCATATCAGGAAATCAGTGCATAAAGCATCTCCTACCAGTTCTCATCAGAAGAAGATATAACACAAAAGCTTAGGGAGATTAACCATGTTGTACATATTCCATTATGAATCCCCCAGAACCATTTAAACATGAATTCAAGGATACTCAGACTTTTAACTGAAAACTCATGAAGAGTAACCATCAATAGTTTACTCCTCTCAAGAGAAATACAATCTCACCTTATTCTTCATGTATCCATGAGCTATGATAACTAATCATCTCATGCTAAACCCTAATTTTCATTATTGCACTTAACATGAAGTTCTCAAGCATATGACCAATGCACCCAGAACACAAAGAATTACCAAACTTCCGTCAAAGCTCCAATCATTTGAATTAGGAACTTATCATGAAATCATGATCTTACCATCCACCTTGGGAGACACCATGCTCCAAGTGAACATACCACGGTATCAAGTGCAATGCACAATGTCAAAAATCTAGTGCATAAGCAAGAGTATACCATGACATAAAGCAAACAAACTCAAAACCAACATCACATGTCAAGCACCACAAACACCTCAACCCAAAGACTCAAAGAATCCTCCATGGTTTTTAGATGTTGGACATCTTCAAATAGTGTCCATGCAAATGCAAAAGAACCCTTTTGTAACAACAAGATCTAAGAGTCCCTCCTAGTAACATATATGCAACACGAAAGAAAATAATTCACCACCAAGTGATGAACCCACAGTCATTGCTAAAGGTCCCACTAAAACATGACACCCAAGCTTTCCAAACATCATGACCAAAAATATTCTAATATGAAAATCCTTTAGGTTCACACATCAACATGTCCATCAAGTGGCACCAAGATCTCCAAAACAAGTAGAGATTACCATCCTTGTGAAAAGCTTACACAAAGAAGTGTATCCAAGCTATCCATGACATCGTGATATACGTGCTATAGGTCCCCATAATTGACTATTCAGGTACTCAAAACCATCCATCCTCTCATCTCAAAGCAACCACACCAATGCACAAGTGACCATAAACAAGGCCAACTAACAAGTCTGCAAAAAAAATGCATCAACTTCATGGATATAGATAGTCCACTTCTGAGTTATCTCACTGCAGTCAATGGGTAGCTAATCCACCAACCACATAACTCAAAGATCAATTACATCAAAAGTGAAAACCCATCATTGCAATGAAAACAACAACACTGAGATCTCAAAGAGAATAACCATGAAGACAACATGACTCAAATACCATATCAAAGTCCAAATCTGATTTGCCAAACATGTCCACAATGAGCACCATAGTCTAGGTATCCAACAAGAAACACTACAGGAAATGCTAAGTAACTAATCGCATACCAACATTTCCATATAGAGAAGACATCACATCTCCTCATACCAAGCATAAAGCATGCATGCAGAACTACAACTATCTCATCCAACAACGCCCCAAAAGCCAAGGTCTAGAAAATAGTTTTTAACAACATATCCATAAAAAACACAAGTTTTTCTTGACCATGTAAAACTTGCAAAATCACCGTGTTTATAAAACACCCATGCACACCCATATCCACTGCACATTTGGATAACTCAAGATTCTGCACACAACCATCACAATTAACCAGGAAATTGAATAGCATGAATATGCATAACCATAGATTCTTTAAATGAAAATCTATAAAACCCTCAGAACCAAAGAACATGAATCTAAGCCATGCAAGTAAAAGGCATCCTTAAAAGAATAATTAGTACAGGAACTCTAGGCCCATCCCAGACCAATTCCATAACCATCAACATGCACATGCATTCAAGAGAGCCAGGCTATTAAGAAGTTTTCAGACCACCCAGAGATGAACTTCATAGCCTTTATGCAATCAGGGTAATAGAGAACTACACCTTCAATGCCAAGTCAAAGCACCCAACACAAGCAAAATACTCCATGGCTGAAAAACAACCCAAGCATTTCCATACCATTAGGGAGCCCCTCACACAAACACCCAATATGAACCATGCTCTGCTGCAACACAACCATAAGCATAAAATCACACCCCTTGCATCAAGATCATTCGCTACCAACTAGGAGCCTCAGACCACATTATTAAATTATGATCAAATCCTATTTATCCATCTTTAATGTCTTTCACACTTCGTGTTGTCTCAAAAGAGCAAAAACTTTTACTCACCAAAGAGTCAATTATTAGCTTATTCTGCCAAATTTCTCCAAGCTTGCCAGGCTAAGAAATCTTCATAGGAGAAATACCCAGAACCAACAACTAGAAGAAGGATCTGATACCACTTGTAGGGAAAAAAATGGGTCATCTTAGAACGAAATATCTAAGAACTGCACTACCTTTGGTGATTTTAATTCCATTAAATTGCCTCAAAGACATATACTACTATGCCATAAAGCAGAAACTGGAATAGTTGATTTCCCTCATTAACTCTTCTGAGAAAAGCACATGCAAAACTTAACCAGATTCAATACTTATGCATTGATTCAAATTAAAGAACTAACCAACATGAAAGAAAAACAAATAAACATACAAATTTATGTGGGGAAAACCCTTTCGGGTAAAAAACCCCACCCTCCAAAACACTCAGCTCAATTGTATTAATCAACAACAATAATAGTTACAATACAATCTCAGAGCTATGCTCTTCAGGATTTTACATCTTATTTATCTGGAGAATACGAGAAACAATATTGTTTAGAATCCTTGAACTGTTACAATGTCCTCACACAACACATAGTGCAGATTCATTTCATTTCATTGGCCCACTCATTTTGCCAACCTTTCGGCCATCACAACCTCATGACTTCTCAGGGTCACTCCAACATTCTCCCTGTTACAATGTTGTGTACAACATATAGTTTGAACACTCATAGATCATTCAACCATCAAACCATCGAACCATCCAAGCATAACAGTTACAATATGTTGCAAATGATCAATCCACTCTCTTTACAATCGATTCAGTTTAACTTCCTTCACCAAGAATCTGTCGAACTTCCCAAGAATGCAAATGACCTGCTCCAAGTTAGCTAACTTATCCATGTAATGGCTCACAACACTGCAAACCAATAAGCCCATGCTTTTCATGTTCATACTGTGCTACCACTGCACATTCCACAGGCTCCTGCAGGGTGGCGGTTTACCTTGCTACCACCGGATAGGTCGACAACTCTCAAGGTATAGCAGTAACTGCACTACCATTGGATAGTTTGCATACTTATGAGGTATGGCAGTAACACATTGCACTACCGTACCCTAGAGTAAAGTCACCTGCAATATGGCGGTATCCACCGCACTACCACTCAACGTCCAACAAGCTCTTGTAGTATGGCGATAACTGCGCTACCGTAGCCAAAAGAAAGAACACTCACGGTATAGTGGTATCCACCGCACTACTGCTGCACATCTTAGAGGTTCCCGCGGTATGGCGGTAACCATGCTACCACTGAACATCTAGAGGGACCCCGCGGTATGGCAGTATACACCTTACTACCACACCTCACTTACAAACAACTAGCAATACAATGGTACAAGTAGAATCCATCACTTTCAGAGGTCTGAGCAACAAGACCAGGGTTTCACCAGTGACTTTGAGACACACATTCTCAACAATGAAGTTGGGGTAGTTTGTGGTTCCCTATTGTTCCTTGTGTTATATGTGTGGGAAATGGTATTATAACTCTGTTGTTGCGAAACATTGTTACTATCAAGATGCATTTGAAATTTCAAGATATCTTCTAGGGATAATGGATTCTTTTTAGGTGGTCCTATGATAAGCACAATTTTGTTTTGAACTTGAGGTTGATGTGAGGGTGGGTAAATGGTAAGAAGTGGCTCAAGAGATGACTTAGGAGATCCAATAATTAGAGGACTTAAAGGAGGACTCAAGGGATATATAATGTTCATAAAATCGAAGGACTTATCCTTATTTTGATGATATTTTAGTGAAGGAGAGTCTAATGTCACCTCATCATCTTCATCTAATAAAGCCACATTACTATCATTTGAAAGATATGTATCAATTCCATCATTTTCTTGTACCACATGATATCTTCCCTAATAGGAAAGCTTTTAGGAGAGGAGAAAAAAAGATGTTGATCACATTCCATGGTTAGATTTTATAAGATTTAACTCCATCACAAGTAGGGGAGGCATCAAGAGAATAATAACCATGATTTTCTTGCTTACCAATGATTGCATCCTTTTGTTCAACAAGATGTTCCCAAGTGAGAAGCATTAGGAGAGGACGAAACAAGATTCTGATTACTGGGTAAGTGCACAAAGTTGAGTCCATGAAACATGGAAGTTTTTGCCTTAACCAAAAAAATGAAATTGGCTTTGAGATAATAGGATCCTGATTTTAATAAATGGGATCTCGATTTTTAAAAATTGAGATCTTGTTCAACTTCAGGATCTCGAGCCTGACACGAAACAAGATCCTGCTTTTTAAAAATCAGGATCCCATTTTCCATAGGATCCTAAACCAATGAAAAGGCATGGGATCATGATTGCCATGAAACAGGATCCCGATTACCACGAAACGGGATCCCGATTTGTAGAAATCGGGATCCCGTTTTATATTGCTATTTATTTTTTTAAAAATAAATAGAGTTCACTGCAAAGCGGATGGGACCCTGAGTACTGGTGATAATGACCCCCACAATCAGCTACAGGTACCCGCCTACATCCCATTTTTTTGCATTTTTCTATTTTTAATTGAAATTGTGAAGAAAATAAGTGAATTTAGCATTTTTTTTTTAAATTTATTTCACATTTTGAGCATTTTTTTAACTGTTATAGTAGAAATGAATAATTGTAAAAATAGACGAAAAAATGCAATGAAACTTGAAGGTTTTTTAATAAAAATGAAAAAATGAACCTTGAATTGTGTTTTACAAACAAAATTTAACTTTTGAAACCTAAATTGTTCGATTAAACCAAAAAAATTGAATTTGAAAACCCTAATTGAAAAAAAAAAAAAAATTGCATTTCAAAACCCTAGAAATCGAAATGAAATAAAAAATTGCATTTAGAAACCCTAATCAAGCTTTTTGAAACCCTGAATTCAAATCAAACGAAAAAAATTGAATTTGAAAACCCTAGTTTGAATTGAAACAAAAAAATTGCATTAAAACCCTAATTGCTTAGAAATTGAAACCCTAAATTGAATTGGAACAATTTTTTTTGTTAAAACCCTAAATTGAAATTGAACAAATCATTTTGATTTTGAAAACTAGGTAATTTCGAGCTCAAAAAAATTCATTTGCATTGATTAAATGTTTTAAATTTTATTTTCTTTGTATGGAAAAAATGATATATATTAAACTTTATTTTCAATGTTAAATTATAATTAGATTAGAAAACAATATGTTAAAGAATAGTTAAAATTCATAAAGTTTATCTTGATGTTTGTTTGCAAATTTAGTTAGCAAATTTGTAAGTCTAAGCGTGTATAATCGATTCCAATTGGCACTAACTTGCAAGTCTAAATTATGCCAAGGGCCAACCAAAATTCACCCTAAGTTTGCTAAACCCTAGACCCTAAACTATAAATTGTAAACCCTCAACACTAAAGCATTTGAATTTTGTCTTAGGACCTTAAAATGAAATTTGGTTGCCTTAAAAAACCCTTTGTTGTCACCATTTAGTAGAGCTTTTTGTAATGTTTTCACTTATTTAAACACATAATATAAAACCTTTTGGTTTCTATAAGTTTATGAAGAGTGGATGATCACTCTCTATGATAATTAGACATGATCATTAGGGTTCTAAATCATTGGAAGAAAACTTTATTCTATTATATCCACAAGATAGGAGAGCGCGAGTGAGAGTGCTATGGGTAAAGTTTCTTTCATTGGAAAAACCTAAAATTATGTAGTTTCAATGTCAAGAATGGGTCTATTTGGTAGATTTATGAAAAATATTATGAATATCTAGAATGCCATAAAAGTATAATTATAGCAATTCCAATTGGAAACACTTAGGTGCATATATATCATATGAAATTTAAATCTAGTAAGGTGTCTATTATATAGGAGAGTTGATAATACATGGAAAGAGGTTTGTATGGGAATATATGTATTAAGAAACACATACCACATGACCTCTATAGGATTTTTAAGATGTGATCCTAGATAATAATCCACCCATCCTCAATCATAATGGATTCTTTAGCAATTAAGAGAGATTCAATAACCATAAAATTATCTATATTTTGATACTATATAGATTTATGTGGAAGGATAGAAATGCATCAATAAGGAGACCAATATTGAACCATTTAACACCTAGAAGGTACACCTATTACATGGGAAAGGGAGGAGGTACATGATGATAGGTTGGAGGAACTACATTCTATTATTACAATTTAGAGATAGGAGGATGATTCATATAAAAGAAATATAATTAAATATTTATATTATTTAATATATTATATTTAATAAATATTAATATAATATAATATAATAAATAATATAAATATTTAATAACATAAAATATAATATAAGATTACAATTAAGGATAGGTAATGTTACAATTTACTTGGGGTTTTAATGAGGATTAGGCTTAAGATTCAATTAGGTTTGTAGTAAATAGTTAGGTTACAATTAGGAATATATAATAAATATTAATATAATTATAATACAAATATAAATTAATTTAAATATAATATAATATAATATAGGAATACATTTAAGATTAGGTAAAGGTTATAATTTAATTAAGTTTCAATTAGGTTTACAATTCAATTAGGATATGGTTAGGGGTGGGGATCATTTAGCATTCTATTATGGTTAGAGTATGGGTTACATTTAAGATTATTGTTATTTTTGTGATATGTATAGATTGATTCATTTTTAACATGATACTTTTTTTTATTAGAGGGGTAAACACTTTTGACCTAGAGCTAGATGGAACCAATGAGGCTATAGTATGACTAAATTTGGACCTCACTAGACATCTAGATCCCCTTAAGCCATCCTATCACCCTAAATCGTAAATCGATTCTTAAGGGGTCCCAATATGACAAATTTCTTAAGGGGATCAAAGAAGTTCTTAAAATTTGGTGAAGTTTCCCAAGGCAACCAAATTTAACAATAATAAGATCATGCAAGATTATAATATGAATGAGATTTCATGATCTAGGTTGGTCAGGTGAAACAAGTTTAGATCTCAATCATCTATTCCACAAGAAAATTTTCTTCACTAACTTGCAAGTTCATTAAATATTCCAAGGGGCACCAAAACTTTACCCTAAGTTTTGTAAACCCTAAACCCTAAACACTAAACCATTCATTTTGTCCTACCCAACACCTTAAAGTGAAATTTGGTTGTCTTAGGAAAATCCACCATATATCATTCCCTTATGCCATGTAATTTTGTTCTAGGATCTTACTACATGTACATCCCCTTAAGTTTTCCTATTACCCTAAACCCTGAACTCTAAAGTCTAAACCCTAAACCCTAAAGCCATCATTTTTTCTTTAAAGGCTCTTAATGAAATTTGGTTTCCTTGCGAAACTTCACCAAATTTTATTCACTTGAGTCATGTCATTTTCTCCTAGGACCTCACTAGACGTAAATCCCCTTAAGCCATCCTCTCACCCTAAATGGTAATTCAATTTCTTATGGGATCAAATAAGTTCTTAAAATTTGGTGATCAAAGTTGCCCAAGGCAACCAAATTTAACAATAATAAGATCCTACAAGATTATAATATGAATGAGATATCATGATCTAGGTTGGTCAGTTGAAACAAGAGTAGATGTCAATCAACTATTCCACAAGAAAATGTTCTTCACTAACTTGCAAATTCATTAAATATTCCAAATTCTAAACCCTAAACCTTGAACTCTAAATTCTAAACCCTAAACACTAAACCATTCATTTTGTCCTACCCAGGATCTTAAAGTGAAATTTGGTTGTCTTAGGAAAATCCACCAAATTTCATTCCCTTATGCCATGCAATTTTGTCCTAGGATCTTATTACATATATCCCCTTAAGTTATCCTATTTCCATGTAATTTTGTCGATTCCTCCTGAGTAATTGTACACTTGTAAATATTATAAGCATTAAATGTCTTTGTACATGTATGTCTAGGTTGATGCCACAATAAGAATGGGCATTGGGCAAACATTTGATGTTGTAGTTACTCGTGAGGCCACTGATTTCCACGTTGTTTACAAAACTTTCTACACAAAATGTGCAAACTTGATATATATATATATATATATATATATATATATATATATATATATATATATATATATATATATATATATATATATATATATATTCAAGTTAACCTAATTCAATTGTCTGTGCTTTAATTTTGATCTTGTAGGACTTTGTTAGTGCAACTTGTAGCCCCGACCCAGACATAGTTACACCACCAGGAGGACATGTAGAGCAGGTTCCAGATCAAATGGTAATTTAATTTTTTTATTATATTTAAAGTCAATTATAAATTTTAAATTCAATATATACATAATATGCGATTTTTACATATTCTTTTTCTTTTATAAGATGAGACACATCTTGTAGTTGAGCATGTACAGATGGGTCCTGGAGAAGAGCCTAGTGCACAACCTCAGAATACAGTACAATTAAAATATGATAAATTATAAATTAAATTGAATTAAAAAAAATTAATTGTAGAGTTGTACATCTAATTTCAATTTTCTTTGTCTTGTTTATGTAGATTGATTTAGAGAATTTAGAGGTTACTTTAGGTGCACTAGAGCATCCAAATGTAGATATGATGGTGATTTAATTTTATGATGGATTATAAATTAAATTGTCATTAGATCATTTTTTATTGTCTTACATCTGATTTCATCTTTCTCTTATACAAACTTTTCAGGTTATCCACATAGTCCGCATGGTGTGAAGAGGTCTCTTGATTATAGAGACAATACATGACCTAGAAACATGTGATTTTATGTGTTATATTTGTTTATATCATGGAATATATTTCTTGTTTCTCATGTACTCTGTTGGACTTTATTTCATGCGCTTAATATATTGGTTTCATGCACTTAATATGTTACATAAATTATGGACTTTATTATTGTTTGAAATTTTAATTTACACATGTACATTTATGCATTTTATGTTCATAGTCAAGACATTAATATAGGACATTAATGTGAAATTTAGTGACCTCATACATGGATTAATATAGGACATTTTAATATTTATACTTTGCAAATTTAGTGATTTCATACATGATATACATGATATGTACATTCAATAAATAGCAATAATTACTCAATGAACTTATTCAATTCACATCAATCAATAATTAGTTAATAAATCATAATTTACAAACAAAAGCAATCTATTTATATACCAGAAAGGATAAAATATTAAGAAATAAATAATACCATAGAAGATTAGAGAATAAAAGCATTAATAAATACTATAAATAATATCTAACACTAATTTATAAGTTGTCAAAACAAATAATGACATCTTAAGGGGGTGTCTAAAGGGGTCATAATAGAACGTCTTAAGGGGTTATAATACATCTTAAGGGGATGACTTAAGGGGTCTTAAGGGGATGTCTAAAGGGGTCATAATAGAATGTTTTAATTAAGGGTATGTCTTAAGGGGTCTTAAGGGGATGTGTAAAGGTGTCATAATAGAATGTGTTAATTAAGGGGATGTCTTAAGGGGTCTTAAGGGGATGTCTAAAGGGGTCATAATAGAATGCGTTAATTAAGGGGATGCCTTAAGGGGTCTTAAGGGGATGTCTAAAGGGGTCATAATAGAACATCTTAAGGGGATGTCTTAAGGGGATGTCTAAAAGGGTCATAATAGAACATCTTAAGGGGATGTCTTAAGGTTTCATAATATGCCTAAAGGGGATGTATTAAGGGGTATTAAGGGGTCTTAAGGGGGTGTCTTAAGGGGATGTATTAAGGGGTCATAATATGTCTTAATGATATAATTTATTTAAAAATAATGTATGCATGATATTTAGTGATTATACACAGACACAAAGTTTCAAAGTAGGAAAACATGCACATTTATGAAACAAAATATATAGAATATTAATTTGATACATAGAAGTACATAGAGTATGTGTAATTTTGTAAGTATGTATGTACATATATGTCATCTCAAAACAATGTTTACAAAATTTGGATATGCCATCTCAAGAACATCTCAAACTCTTGGCTAGAATGTAGTAGGTCTTCACACCACTTGATATCAAAAAGGTACAAGCAATATCAATGAAATCATCAAAACATCCATATTTTAATTTATATAAAACTATCTATATATACATAACTCAAGTACTTGCATTTAAAAGTATTCCACACATGTTTGTAGGTTGAATCCAGGCATCCTCTCCTTTTGTTTCAAAGTATGAGATCAATGCAATGATGGATATAGGATACAAAAAATGACAATAAATCAATTTTAACTATTAATGTCCAAGTAATATCAATATGTAATCAAAACATGTATTTAAATACAATTTAACTAATAATTACCTATTTTTACCAAGTATTCCATGTTGTCTAGGTTGAATCTGCATGGACTAGATCCTTTTTGTGATTATGCCTTAAGGATGTATAAAAGGACAATTTAAATAAATTTCAACTAATAACACACTTGACCAATGTCTAAACATGTATTTAATGTATTTAAAAGGACAAAATAAAATTAAAACTATATTTACTTGTATTTACTTATTCCATTGTACCATCTGCATCCTCTCTCTTTTACAATGCATCTATGATTGCCTCATGCTCTTCCATAGAAATTAACCATAGCAATTTTTTTGAAGGTCTTCTATGATACCACTCTAGTTTTATATTTTTTGCCACCACCAAATGTGAATAATGCTTAATCTTTTTATGTGTTTCATAGTCTTCGAATGCAAGTAGACCATTCTTTCGTCTCAAGTATTTTCATAGCCAAGTGCCAAAAACCACCACCGATCCTATTGGAAAATATGTTCAAAAACCATCATCAAATAAGTTCTCAATTTTTTCTTAAGGGGATCAAAGACTTGTTCTAAAAAATTGCTTAAGGGGATCTAAAACTTGTTATTGAAATTTGCTTAAGGAGGTGTCTTAAGGGGATCACCATACCTGTTGGATAATGAAAGCCATCATCATCTTCTCGAGGTGTTATCAACTTATGTTTAGTTTCCACACAATGAGCCAACCAATATTCTATTTTCTCTTCATTCCCCTCAGGTGCAATAACAACATACACATGTCCTGCCAACAAAATTCGATTTAATAACTTGTGCATATCCATATAAATAATTTAGTATTACAAAATAACTTAATAAAGTGAAATAAAATGAAATAAATTGAATTAAAATTACCTTCTTGTACAAGGTCTGAAACACGGTCATAATCTTCAGATGCAAACAATTGATCATTTTCTTCAATAGTTCATTCATATTGATTATGTGCTTCTGTAGGTGTGAATGATCTTTGCTCCCACTGTTCAACCCATTATGTATTTTTGCAAGCTTCCCAATCTCTTGAGATACAAAAATGGAAAAAACATGCAAGCTCCCTTGTCCAAATAGTCCATGTGCTTGTTGTCGCACTCCTAAATGAATTCCATTTAGTAGATCCACTAATTGTCTCACAATCAACTCTAGATACAATGTTCTCTTCTTCCACCAACCAAAAGAATCGATGAACTGTAAAGTAATCACTCCAATCAGGTGAATATAATCTTCTATTACACCAATCCACAATCTCACGTGCATCTTTAAATTTTATTGAATCCTCAAATTTTAATTGTTCTCTAGCAAGAATTCTTTTGACACATGCACCAGCTCCATCATGTTCTCCTTTACCATGCCCAGCTTCAAAAAATATCCATATATGCTGGACATTAAGTTCCTTGTGAACCTTGCTTAACCAATAGAATATTCTATCCTTTTTGAACTACCTCGTACAATTATCTGACCATATGAGTAGTTCTTTCATATGGATTCCTCTTTCTCTTAAATTTCTATAAAATATACTAAAACAATATTGAAAAAACTCTGATGAGTGTAACCGATTGCCACTCAAATAAAAATGATACTCCCTCAAAACTTTTCTATCATCCTTAGTGCTATCATCTGCATGTCTATAAAAAATATGGACAAACATAGCTACTTGCACTGAATTATAATATTGAGATTGAATTTCCTCTTGCAGAGCGAGAGTATAATTCTCCGCAAAATCAACCACTGAAAGTATAGTACCAATTTGAAATGTGTTTCTACATGCGTGAAATTGGCCATCAAGCCATCGAGCATGTTCAGAGTGCATGACATATTTTGGTACAATTTTATTCTTAAATTCACTCATAAATGCACGCACACTAACTTTTTCTGTAACTAAATCACAACGCTTTCCTATTTTTACATGTTTTAAAGAATAGTGAACATTCCTAAATCTTTTGACATCTAATAATTGTTGTCCAAAATAATGATCAACACTTTCATGCAAACAAATTCTTAAAAATGAAAGATTTCCACAGTTAATGCATTGTCTAGAAATACAAGAACTTAAATAAAATAATTTATGATTAGATTTTTCACAAAACAAACCTGAAATAAACTCTCTTATTGCTTCATGTGGCATATCAATACCACAATCCTATATAATCATGTTAGTATGCAAGGTACAACATATGTATCAAAAAACATCATAAAAATAACGGAATTGAACATGTATTTTACAACAACAAGATATTCGTTGCTTATTAATTTTTACATACCAGGGTTTACATTTTTCAAAATACCTTTGAATTATTTTAATATTACTAGGTAACACTAAATCGCTACAAAATTTTCTATAAAATTCAGTTTGTGTTGTATCTAATAGGTGTTTTGGGCGAGGATCGTGAACTTTGAACCCCACCCTTAATTTTAAAACATCTCTAGCACTAGATGAAACCCTAGTATTATCATGCCAATATTTTTCAATCAAAGATTTAATTTCAACAATCAATTTTCTATCAGACCTCGGTAGTCATCCACTTAAACTCCAACATTGATTGATACGATCATTTTCTATACTTTTTCTTCTTTTTGCACTGCTCTTAGTAATGTTTTAGGATGTATTTTTAAAACTTCACTAACATTGCTTACCATTCTTTTATTCAAAGTTGCTTTATTAACTATAGCAATAGTTATAGCTCTTCTTGCTGTGTTTTTATCTTTAGATCGACTATTTTTCCCAATAGATTGAATGGCACTAGCAACAGTAGACATAACATGTTTTAATGATTGATCTTTTCTTTTTGGTTTAACATAAAAGCCTAACCTTTTCATTACTTTCCTCATTTTTTGCATTCTCATCAATTGCATCATTATTTGACATTGAAATGCAATTTTTTTATGATAAAAGAATTTGGTGTATATTCTATTCGCATGTGTTCTTATTTTCCTCCAAGAAATTTGACCAGAAGATTATCGAAAAAACCACTTCCAATTTAAAAAAAAGTATTTTCATTAAATTCAACATCACATTCTAGATTTTCATTTTCATTTTCATGCTCATCTTCATTTTCATTTTCATTTTCATCTTCATTTTCATCAACAAAACGGTTTTCATTTTCATTTTCATTTTCATTTTCATCTTCATTTTCATCAACAAAATGATTTTCATTTTCATAAAAATATAGGTTTTGTTTTCATTTTCAAGAAAATGATCATTTTGATTTTCATTTGCAACAAAAGATTTTTATTTTTGTTTTCAACAAATTCTATAAAAGTTTCATCTCTCTCAATATAGTCAATGTCAACATCATTAAGTCCAACATCTTGTAAAACTTCTACATACAAATTTACCATCACTAACATGTGGATTTGAAGACGACCTGGATTTGTGCACATTGAAACATTCTCCATAGCATTCAAAGAGGGATTTGAAGACATAGTAGGACTTGTTTGTATAATCATATTCTTCTCCAAATTGACTCCTTGCAAATTAGCTTCATCTACAACCATGGTATCCTCAATGTTTTCATCTTCAATAGTTGTTGAATTGGTTGCTTCACCATCATTCATTGATTTCATTCTCATTCTATCTTTTCTCTTTGTCTCTCTTTTTCTCTATTTGCTTCAACTTCCCGAGGAGTCAATGCCTTCCTTCTCTTATTACGAGATTTATCTCCCATAATTATAAAATTCTCAAGCACAAATGAATGTTAATAGTGAAATACTTCAAAATATTCAATCTAAATTGGAAGTTGAATACCTATTAGGACAAAATTCTTCCTCTTGTGTTCCTCAAAACAAGTAGAAAAATACCACAATTCCACTTTAAAAATTGTTTTCTTCATGCCTCCTTTGAAAAATTCAATCCATATTACAAATTGAAAACCTTTTTTTCCTCCAAACAAGCACAAAAATAACACAATTCCACTTCAAAAATGGTGTAGATGATGCCCCGTTTGATAAAATCAACTAAAAATCAAGTTCACCACCTATAAACACAATAGCTTATAAAAAATAATTTACTTTTATTGCTCTCAGCCGTACATGTGAAGTTTCAGACTTCACAGTAATTTTTTGCAGTATATTTAAATAAAATAAATGGGATCTCGTTTATAAAACGAGATCCCGCTTACTATAAACGGGATCCCGCTTATAAAAACTGGGATCCTGTTTATAAGAAGTGGGAACCCGTTCTATAATTGGGATCCTGTTCCTCGACATTGAATGTGGGGGCCGTTGGCTGGGAACGGGATCTCGTTTCCTTTACAATGGTCTGAATATTGTAGAATAGGGAACAAGATCCTGATTATAAGACGAGATCCCATTTTTTAAAATGTGATTTTTTTTTTGCTTTGTGGTCAGGTTTTTGCCTAGGTTTTTGGTTTGGGAAAAGCATTGGAAGTCTGAACCTAGGCCTTCAACCTGGTTTGACCTGCAAGTTGAAGGTCCTAACAATGTCAAAGAAAAATATTGACTTTGGACATATGGCTGATGACCTTTTTTGTAGATTTTTCTGACGAAATTAAAACCCATTTTAGATGAAACAATTCAGATTCTAAATATGTAATTTGTTTTACAATTGGATTATTTTCTCTATTTTTCAATTAATTTTTAATAAAATTGGTCCATAAACTTTAAATATTAGGGTTTTTTACTATTTTAATAACTTTTGATCAACATAACATTTTGACAAACAGATTGCATGAGAACAAACTTTAGACAATTATTTTCAATTAAAAATAAAAAAATAAAAAAATGATAAGTTTAGGTCATCTTATGCATGTCGTACACGACAATTTTTCAAAACGACAAATCTGCCTAATAAAAATTTAACAAAAAAAAAAATTCAATAAAAAATTACAAAAAAATATCAAGAAGAAGCTTTAGTGAGTCATAAAAATTTTCCCAAAAGGATTTAGAAAAATATGATAATTTAAGTCAAAATATGGATGTCGTACATGTGCATGGTATGGTAAAATAAAATGACTTTTAAACAGTGGTGTTTAGAAATGCCTATTAAAACTCAATTTGTACAATCTGGGTATTAAAATAAATTACATATTTGGAAACTAGACTCCGAGCACTACATTTTATTATTAGTGACTTTTTTAAAGATTTCATCTGTAAGTGCTTCAAATTTTAAGGTCAAATGTGTCAAATTTTGAAAATCAGGAAAAACACTTCCACTTTTCGGCAAAAAAGTGGACTCAACTTCTTGCACACACTACTCTTAATGAGTGGGTTTTCTAACACCATATTATCTTCACAAATAGGAGAGATATTAGGAGAATTAAAAATATTATTATCATTGTTATCTATGATTACATCTCCTTGTCCAATAATTTATTCCCAAATAGGAGAGGCAAGGGAAGAGAAACAAATAGGATTGTCATGACTCTCAATCATTAGATCTCCAAACACTAAAATGTACTCTTCATAAATAGGAGAGATTTTGGTAGAAAAACAAATGTGATTGTCATGATTGTCCATGATTTCATCCTCTTTCACTAAATAATTCTCACAAGTAGGAGAGATGTTGGGAGATGAATAGAGACTAGGTAAAGTGATGTTAAGAAATGTATCAATGATCTAATTCTCTTGTGCCATAATATCTATTCAAGTAGGAGAAGGAGAGGGACAAACAAGAATTTCATGATTTCCAATGATTGTATCTTCTTTCACCAAAATACCTTCGCCACAAGTAGGAGGTATTAGGAGAAGACCAACTATGATTATCATGATTGTCTATGCTTACATCCTATTTCACTAGAACATTCTCACAAAGAGGAGAGAGCGTAGTAATGGAAAAAGTATCCCTTTTTCCTTAATTTGGGAATGAATAATTAATATTAAAATGAACCTAGTGTTGTAATGTGTTACACATTCACATTAAGTTTAGGGCCCTTCTAAACTAAATGGACTTAATTGTTCCTTATTTAGGGTGTTGTAAAGTGTATCTTTACACTTTCACACTAATCTAGCACTTTATTAATTAATTGAGGTTAATGTGCCTTAATTAGCCACTTTAATTCAAATCCAAGCATAATTAATTACATATTTTGAGGGATAAAGCTTGACATTCATAAATTCCATTACACAACACTTAAATTTAAAAGGTGTGTGTGTCCTAGGTTAGTGACTTAGGACCCATTCACCACATGGTGAATGGGTCCTCACTAGGTCCTAGGACCCTATTTTCACATGATATTTCACATTGTCCGAAGTGTGTCCTAGTTAAGTGGCATAGGAATCATTCACCACATGGTGAATGGGTCTTCACTTAGACCTAAGAACCCACCTTGGGATATGTTTTTGGCTGTATTTTAATGATTTCAAATGTATAATTCAATGTCGGTTTGTGATATTTGAATTTCAAAAATTAATGTTAAGTTATGTATAAATAAGAAACTATTTCACTATGTTTCACCTAAGATTTTGAAGAGAGCACCTAAAGCATTCAATTGAGCATTGATAGAGCATTCAAGAGAATTCTCTAAGGCATTCAAAGCAAGATTTATAGAATAATATTGTAGAAATCAAGATCCATTTCATCATGTCAAAGATTTAGTGCATCATGCATATTGTTGAGCTAATATGTTGATGTAGTGTTCAAGATCAATCAAATATATCAAAGGAATTGTTCTAATCAAGTTTCATGATCAAGATATGCATTCATTGATGCCACTTCATGCTAGTTTGTAGATCTATAATCCAAGGTTTCAATTAAGGTGTGGTGTGTTGTGACATTGCATTTGTTCATACATCTTTCCTTTCATGTTTCATTTCATTTCAAGGTTTAATTACCAAAATAGGGTTTGACCAAGGCAAACCCCTATTCCTTAACAAAACAACTTGTTTTTCCTTTTTGATGTGTGATTGCAAGTTGAAGATCAATTGAAGAGAAAAATTGAAGAAAGTTGCAAAGTTTTCAAAGATACAAGAAATGTTGTCAAATCACATAAATTTAGCTATAGGTTTTATTTATGACTTTTCAACAGTGGCCGATTAGAATTTGGAAGTGTAGACTGAGAGGAATAGAACCCAAAAATTGATTTTCCATAGCCCTAACCAAGACCCATTTTCCATAAGGCGAATGAGTCCTCACCAAGGTTTGAAAAAGCAATTTTGGTGAAAGTTACATAATATTTGACCCTTTTCAAACCTTCCTTTTGATTGTTATTTTAGTCATGTTTAATTTTTGTTACTCATTTATACATTATATCACACATCTTGAATGAAACTAAGAGAAGTAGGTTCATCATCTTGTTTCATTTTGGTGAACCTGATGTGAAGGGCATTGTAATTTTCTGATTTTGGAGTCATTTTAATCCTAGATTTAGATCTTTAATTCATTAGCATCTCTTTGCATTGAATCAGGTCTCATATAGGGTGTCTAATTTGCATTCAACTTTGCATTGAATATAGGGTTTTAGGATTGCATTGTTTGCATTCTTTAAATCTAAAAAACACAAAAAATTAGTCATCTTGAATATTGTTTACATCATATTAACTTGCAATTAAAAATTGAAATAAAAATTATTGCATATCAAACTAGGTCTTCTAGGTTATCATTTTGTCACATTTTGCAATTGCATTTCACATTGAATCTATAGAAAAATGAATTTGAAACCTACTATAACAAAATTGAACCTGAAAATCACTGGAAAACACTTAAAAATCTATAAAAATCAGTCTCAAAACCCTAATCTAGTACCCATTCGCCATAGGGTGAATGAGTCCCTGATAATGTCATAAGCTAAATTTCTAGGCATAAAAATCTTGATTTCTGCACCTTTGTTTGTTGCTTTAATATTTTTGTTATTGTTTGCTAATTTTTTGTTTCATCAATTTGATCATATTTAGCTTAATTTAGTACATTTAGTGCATTGTGTGATTTAAAAATTGCATTTACAAGACTTCATTTTCAGATTTTTACATAGTGTAATCATCAAATTACCTTGTTTAGAAACTAAAAATTGCATTTACACATTACATTCTAGGTCATTGTAGGGCACTTTACCCTCTTTCCATTTTGGGTGTGTACACTTTAAAGTTTGTGAAATCTTGGATGAGCTTTACAACTTGGTGTCTTCCTCCCTCACAAATTTATAATTCACTTTCCCTTCGCATACGTACACCACTCCACCTTATTCCTCTCCACCTTACGATAATAACAATGATGTCATCATTAACACACTTTTGCAAAACATGTCAACCCTTCAACAACAAATTGCCACCATAAATCAAAAAAACAATGGTCAACCTTTACAATACATCAAAACCAACCTATTATCCTTATAGATATTGAGAACACAAATTCCACAAGGTATAGAGGTTCCTAGATTGGAAAAATATGGTGGGAAAGGAGATTCTGTTAGCCATGTTTTTGCTTACACAACCCTATGTAGTGATTTCATATTCAAAGATAAGCTCTTGGATAAACTATTTCCTAGGTCGTTGAAGGATACTTATTTAGAGTGGTTTTTATCATTACCAAAAAATTCAATAAACTCATTTAGTGAGCTTATTGATGCCTTTTACAACCACTTCCACATTCAAATGGGTCCCAAGATGACCCTATATGATTTAATGACATGAAAGCAAAAGGATGATGTGGAAGTGAGTAAATTCATAGCAAGATATCAAATGCTTTATCACAAATAAATATTAAGATTCTTGATGCCAAACTTCAATGAATGTTTATTGCCAATTTACAAAGTAAAATCCAAACCAAACTTGAGATTTTGAAATTCCCATCCTTCATATAGTTATGTATGACCCTTTGGGATTATTAGAATTCAACTTATGGTTGTGATATAAAAAATCCTCCTAGCCAGCCTAAAAAGTTTGAATCTACACCTCAAAATAGTTACCAACCTTTCAAGAAACAAAATAGGGGCTTTTTACAACTTAATTCCCCTCAACCAAATCAACAAGTTGATAACCAAGTGTTTGCTATAAATATGACAAATCCATTTTCCTTTGGGGATAGGAATAGAAAATTTACCCCTCTACGCGATACCCTTCATAATATCATGTTGTAGCTCATGGAAGAGAATATTATTTCCTTACCTCCTATTAGAGCTCCTGATCCTAATAAACCATTACCCTCAAACTATATACCAAATTCTTATTGCCATTATCACTGACAAAATAGACATGATACAAAATATTGTAAACATCTTAAACATCTTGTGCAAGACCTCAATGATTCTAATCATCTTCTAATTGGAGGTGTGAATGATGAAGGTAATAAGTTTATAGCTCCTTCTAACCAAAATTTACAAATATTTACAAATCCATGCCAAAACATACTATTTCATTTGTCAAAGCTAGTGAAACAAAGAATGATGTGATGAATGTTGACATGAATGATGAAAATATAAAATATGAAAATATAGACGAAGCAGTTAAAGTGGTGTCGTTTATTAATGCTAAACCTCGTAAGGGTTCAACCAAAATGCCTCTTGATATTGCTTTCTCACAAAATGACAATCAAACATGCACTTGATGGTCCTCTTGATATAGCTGGAAGAATTAATGACAACCTACTAATGGGATATTAATTGATCTTGTATGTGTAGAAAATGTGATTACTAAATAATTCCTATTTGTGCATGAACTCTATCAAGATACATATGATAGACCAAAAGAATGGATCAAAATTCATAAAGTTTTTCTTTCCCTGTGATTTGCTTGATAAATCTCCCTTTAAAAGTCAGACTGAAAAAAAAAAAAATTCTCCTTTACCATCATCCCACCATCAAACCAATTTTGTGTTAATTTATGGTATCCATGGCTTTGCTCCATGAATGTTGTCCCATCAGCTATGCATAAATGTTTTAAATTTCCCTTTGGTAATGAAATCTTTACTGTACTTCATAGTGGCTTTAATCTCATGTCTTCCCATGGGAACTTTTCATTGGATTTCTTTTGGCTTGAGCCTATTGAACCTATTAGACCTTGTGAGGACTACTTTTTCAAAGCATATCAAAAGTTTAAGGTGAAGTGCATAGCATAATTATCCCTTAGAAATATTCCTCAACCTGTGATTGGACCACCTATAGTTGATGAAGCAATGATTGAACCAAAATCCCTTCCAAGTATCCAAGAACAACCCATGATAAATCCTCCTACCATGTCCTATAAGAGGCCACAAGACTACCAAAACAATCCTGTTGTGCCTCCTAAAGTCAAACAAGTTTACAAAGCCAAGGAGAAAGCAGTCAAACAACCTCCCATGGTTCCTTCCATTCCTCCATTAAGAGAAGAAACGAAACCTATGGTTGAAAAACCTACTCCTACACAAACAAAAATTGTCAATAGATTAAAATGAAATTGAAATGCTAGAGAGTGTAGGAGTAGACGTCATGCTATTGCTTATATGTTACAAACTATAGAAGAAAAGAGCAACATCTAAAATATTGAAATCCTAACTTTCCTAACGCAATGCATGATGACTCTATACCCTAGCCACAATGTAAACAAGAAAATTCTAGAGACATTGTAATTCAACCTCCTATTGTGATTAATTTAGATGATGACATTGATATTGCAAAGATTGACATGAACAAGTACATAATGAGTTTAATTCATTGTTCTCCTCTTCTACGAGCTTAAAAGATTATTCTCCTAAAGAGAGTGTTGAACATGGTATATGTCCTAGTTCAACACTTGCTATTGTCCCTTTGGCTAGTTGTCCACCTTTCGTATATAGAGATCAAGATTGAGATGCAAATGACTTGCTATAGGTTGACTCACATGTGCCTTACTAGTCTTTTACATTGTTTTCATTTTCATGTTTCTTTATGTTATTGCATGTGCATAATGTGATCCCCCATGCTATTTAGTTTGATGTATCTCTCTTTGTTTTTTTGCATTCCTCTATATGTACCTACATTCTTCTGTATGTCGTAAAATTTTTATCCTTTTTCATTTGTCTTGTGTTTTAATTTTGGGGATGATGCAAGACATTGAGACATTTTGGTCTCTTCCATGTTGACCCGAAAGGATTTTTCTTTTTTTTTTTCACTCTCTTTGTGTCATTCTTCCAGTTCTATGAGTATTTGGGGAATGATGACATTTTTGAACTCTATAAAACATTGTAGCAAAGATATACTAAGCCCAAATCCATAGATCCCTTATATATTTTTGGGGCCACCCCTCCCTTTTTCATGATGTAGCTTTATTTTAGAAACATATGACTTGGAATAAGGATTTTTAAATAATCTCTCATGTCTTAGGAGTAAACATTGGCTACTTTAAAGAAATTTCTCACAACAATGGTGTTAGCAACTTCTTTAAAATGGGGGCATACATCGATAATATCTTTCGACATTTTTCATGTTTCATGGTGTGATTTCCTTTTTTCTTGCAATGCATCCTTTTCTTGGTGGTGTCATTGGGTTTGATGTCCTCCAAGAGTGCGATATTTCTTAGAGTATGAATTTCCTCTTAGTGGCACTAATGCGACACACTACATTCCCTAAGTTGTGAAACTTTTACTCTTGATTTTCCTCTCTTAGAGACATTAGGCATGATGATCCCTAAGAAGAAGACCTTACACAAACAAAACAAGATCCCTTCAAAAAAAAACATATATATAATGTTCATAAGTGTTTGGCATAAGACAAATTTCTAACCTTGTGAAGCTTGAATCCTAATAATGGCCAATAAGCATATCACACCTTGCTTTCCTATGGAGCCTTCCCCATGTTCACAGGTGTTTGGCATAACATAGCTTGTTAAGCCCTATGGATCCCAAAACCCTAATTCAAGGTCACCTAATTGGAAGACTCACCTAGTGGAAAGCCTAGAGTTTTTCTACCTTAGAGTGAGTGCAAAATGATAGCTTAAAGATGTGTTCCACATCATGTTGGAAAGTCAAGGCTTGATCTTCTTGGTCATTGATAGTGTATGATTGTGTATTTTTGTCATTGCTGCATACATAATTGTCTTGAATGTCTACTTTAGTGTGAGTTTGACAAGGGGTCATACTCTCACTAAAGTGGGGAAAAAATGTAGTAACAGAAAAAGTATCCATTTTTACTTAATTTGGGAATGAATAATTAATATTAAAATGAGCCTAATGTTGTAATGTGTTTTACACATTCACATAAATTTTAGGGCCCTTCTAAACTAAATGGACTTAATTGTGCTTTATTTAGGGTGTTATAAAGTGTATATTTACACTTTCACATTAATCTAGGGATTTATTAATTAATTGAAGTTAGTGTGCCTTAATTGTCCCCTTTAATTCAAATCCAAGCCTAATTGATTGTAGATTCTTAGGGATAAAGCCCAAAATTCATAAATTCCATTACACAACACTTAATTTTATAAGGTTTGTGTCCTAGGTTAGTGACCTAGGACCCATTCACCACATGGTGAATGGGTCCTCACTAGGTCCTAGGACCCTATTTTCACATGACATTTCACATTGTTCGAAGTGTGTCCTAGGTAAGTGGCCTAGGTGATATTTGAATTTTGGGAATTAATGTTAAGTTATGTATTAATATGAGACTATTTCACTATGTTTCACCTAATATTTTCAAGAGAGCACCTAAAGCATTCAAGTGAGAAATGATAGAGCATTCAAGATAATTCTCTAAGGCATTCATGGGTAGATTTATAGAAGAATATTGCACCAATCGAGATCTATTTCATCATGTCAAAGATTTATTGCATCATGCATGTTGTTGAGCTAATGTGTTGATGTAGTGTTGAAGATCAATCAAGTATGTCAAAGGAATTGTTCTAATCAAGTTTCATGATCAAGATCTATATTCATTGAGGCCACTTCCAAGGTTTCAATCAAGGTGTGGTGAGTTGTGATATTGCATTTGTTAATTCATCTTTCCTTTCATGTTTCATTTCCCAAAGTGTTTCCTAGCTAAGTGAGCTAGGACACATTCACCACATGGAAAATGGTTCCTCATTTACACATAGGACCCCTCCTTGAAATATGTTTTTGGTGGCATTTTAATGATTGAAATACTAGATGTGATGTTGACTTGTGATATTTTAATTTTGGGATTTAAGGTTAAGATATGTACAAATATAAGGCTATTTCACTATATTTCATCTAAGAACTTTTATGCAAGCATTATAGCAAATTTATGAGAAAGTGTGATCAAGAGGATTCAAGAGCATTTCTAGGGAATTCAAGGGTATATTATTGAAGTAATATTGCAACAATCAAGATCCATTTCATCATGTCAAAGGCATAATGCATCATGCATGTTGTTGAGCTAATGTGTTGATGTAGCATTGAAGATCAATCAAGCATATTCAAGGACGTTGTTTCACATCAAAGTTCATGATCTAGGTATACATTAATTGAGGCCACTGTATGCTAGTTTCCATATCTACAATCCAAGGTTTCAATTGAGGATTGGTGAGTTGTGACATTGCATTTTTTCATTCATCTTTCCTTTATGCATTTTTCATTCAAAGGTTTAATTACCAAAATAGGGTTTGACCAAGGAAAACCCCTATTCCCTAACAAATTTTTTTTTTCTCCTATTTTATGTGTGATTGGAGGTTGAAGATCAATTGAAGAGAAAAATTGGAGAAAGTTGCAAAGTTTTCAAACATGCAAGAAATGTTATCAAATCATGGAAACTGAGCTACAGGTTTGATTTCTAACTTTTCAACAATGCCCAACTAGAATTTGGGAGTGTAGAACAAGAGGAATAGAACCCAAAAACTCATTTTCCAAATCCCTAGCTAGAACCCATTCACCATTATAGGGAAAATGAGTCCTTAGTGAGGTTTGAAAAAGCACTTTTGGTGAAAGCTACACAACATTTGAACCTTTTTTAGACCTGCCTTTTGATTTTTATTTTAGTTAGGTTTAATTTCCATTACTCATTTATACTATAACACACATATTGAATGAAACTAAGAGAATTAGGTTCATCATCTTGTTTCATTTTGGTGAACCTATTTTCCTTGATTTCAAAGATATTAGGGGATGTGGAATTATGGACTGTGTCAAAATTTTCAGTCTCTTCTACTAAGAGACTCTCATAACTAGGAAAAATATTGGAAGAATTACTAACATGCTTGTTAATGAGATTTTTCTTGGCATAATTAGAAACAAAAGATGCTAACATTTTAGAATTGTGCCAAAAATGAAAGATGGTCTATCTAACTTATGTAATGCTTTAGAATGTAAACAATTTCCCTATATGTTTGATGATTTTGAATATTGAAATGCAATACATTTTTTATTATTTTTCAACAAATTAGATAAGATAACACCTTTTCTTGCACATAGACTAACAATTTTTCAAAATTTCAAAATGTAGTTTGAATAGAAAAAAAATGAAGCTAAAAAAGAGATTTAAATGCACTTAGAAATTGGTCAAAATGTCTGTACAGGGACTCATTCACCCATGGGTGAATGGGTCCTTGCTCAGGGTTTAAAAAAGGAAAAATAATTTTTTTAAGTTGTTGTATGTGTATTTTATTCAGGTTTCAGACTATAACTTCTATGACAAAATTTTCCATAATTTGATTGACCTAATGCAAGTAGAATTAATGAAAAATGATGAACTATATGACACTTTAAATTGAAATGCAATTGTGACTCAATTTTTGAATGTGAATGATTGAACATACACTAATATGCAAGTACTATCAAAACTAAAGTAATATGCATGCAAATTTTTAAATTTTTTTAGATTTAAACAATGAAAAAATGCAAATTTAAAACCCTATATGTAATGCAAACTAATGCAATTTTTAACAACCCTAAATGAGATAAAAAATAAACTCATGCAAATCCTAGATCTAGTGTTTGGATGATCTCCGAATTTCAAATTTGAATGTTCAAAATGTTAGGTTCACCATAATGAAACATAGAAAAAGAGAATAGGTTCACCAAAACATATGGTTTTATACTAAATTTAGAATGTTTCACCAAAATTACTATAAATAGAAAGAGAAAAATGGGGTGTATAAACCTACCTATTTTCTATTTCATTCAGGAAATAAGATCCTCTTTAAGATAGAATTAACTTTCAACCCTTAGGCACGAGTCAATTCCATAGAAGATCTAGCAATTTCGTTAATGTGTGTGGACGGGGTACAATTCAAACAACACTTTTGGGAGATGAAAATAAAATAGAAAATGACCTCAAATTTGTAACATGAGACTTCATTCATGTAGATGAAACCTAGATCTAATAGAAACAATCAATTTTGTATTTTTTGGATAAGTGGAAGACACTTAAAAATTTCCTCAAAAACCGGTTGCTAAGTGTCTAGAAGTGGCAAATGGGTCCAAAGAAAGCTTTTTCAACTGAATTTTTGGGAGCCTCTAAAGACTGATATGAGATGCAATTTTCCACTAGTTTCACTTAGAAATGATGGAAAATAAATTTGAGATCTGAGTTTTCATGATCTTGACAAATTTTCTTGCAACTTTTGCAATTTTTCACTTTAGAGATCTCCAATATTCAATTTTCCTTCAACCTAAGATTTACAAAACACATAAGAGGGAACCTTTTATTGTTTTTAGTGAATGGGGGTTTAACTTGGTCAAACCCCATTTTGGTAATTAAACCTTGAATTAAAATAATGAAGTGTGAAGGATTGATGAATAAACAATACAATGTTGCAACTCACCAAACCCTTGAATAAACCTTTGGAAAATTGAAATCTTGACCTTGATAGATCACATGAAATGGATTCAATAGATGTGGATCTTGATGCTTGAATTGATACTTGAATACTTTGACTTGATCTTTGAAACCAACATCACAATGTTAGCTCCAAAAACATGCGTGATTGCAAAAGACTTTGACATGATGCTTGAGATCTTGATTGCTACAAAAAATGCTTGATAAATCTACTCTTGAATGCTCTTGACAATAATATTTTCTCTTGCTAAGTTCACCTCTTGCTAGATTACTTGAATTGATAAAATAACCTTTATTTTAATAGATGATTTTCTAATTTCTTGAAAATTAAACTTTACAAGCTGACATTGAAATTTGAATTTGGGATTATAAAAATATTGCCAAAAACATGTTTTAAAAATGGGTTCAAAGGCTTAGGGAGAACCCATCCAGCCATGGGTGAATGGGTCCCAGGACCCTATTCCTAGAACACACATTGCTCAAGGTAAAGTGTTATGTGTTGGCATTAATTATTGTTGGGTTTTCCCTTCGAAAAGTGTAATTTATTAGGCTTGTAGATGTAAAATAGGGATTATTAAGGCATAATTAAGTCCATTTTAATTGAGGGGTCCCAAACAAAGTGAAAAAATGTAAAGGAGTACATTTTTCTATGCTACAACAACCTTAGATACACTTAAGGTCAGGGATCACATACTCTCGTTTATCAGATCATTGTCATTTATCAAGGTTTAATTACCAAACTTGGTGCTCGACTAAGGAAAACCCCCATACAAACAAACAATTTTGTTTTGTTTGTAGATTTGTTTTAGCTCCAGACTCAGAAACGAAGATTTGTAGGTATAGGAGTAGAGTGCAAACATAGGGCTACAACTTGAATTTTTATAGTTTTTGAAAGGCTCACTAGGACCCATTCACCCTAGGGAGAACCTGTCCTTCAATAGATCTCAAAACCTAATTTTGGTGATTGGTACATGTGTCCTTGCCCTTTTCAGATCTACCTGCAAATTATGGTTTTAGTTTCTACACTTTTAGGAATTTACATTTCATGTTCTAGGTCTTATAATTCATTTAGTTTGTGCATTGCATATCATTTAAATTTGGTTTTAGATCTATCCTATTGTCTTAAGGATTCAGATCCTAGTCTAATTGACTCACCATTGAGGTTGAAAGTCAATATTTATACCTTGTGATCTCGTTCCTAATAAAATGCCTTAGGGAAAGGTACAAATAGAGAGAATACCTCCTTATTGATTAAGGGACCCCTTTCCTTTACATTTCAAGAATGCTAGAGAGCTAAATTCTTTTTCTCTTTCTCTCTCTCTCTCTCCTTACTTTGATTAAGGCTTAAAGTTAAGGGTTTATGATTGATGATGGATAGCTAAGGTTTTACCTTTCACTCCCTCTTTGCCTCCTCTCTCTACTGATACTTCTCTTTCTCTCTCCCTCTCTTATCTGTCACCTCTCAATCCCTCTCTAGGAATCTCCCACCATCTCTCCCTCTCTACCTTGCCTTCCCTCATTATCCCCATCAATCCAAGACATGTTGGATAAAAAATATTTAAAGTTAATGGACTATGGGAGGTGATGTATAGAATTTGCATGTATAATTTAGTAATTTCAAGTGTTTTCTCCTATTTGTTTAAATCAGTTAGATATTTGTACTACTTTATGTTGATAGTTTTTTGTGATACAAATCAAGAATTTTTTTTCATGTGATTTCATTGTTTTATCCAAATTAGAAATTGAATTCATTACCAAATATATTCATTATTTATTTTATTTTCTCTAAACATCAGAATTTTAATATTTTGTTTAACATTTGATTAGATTAGGATTAATTTAAGAATAAAAATGTGAACATGTCATTCAATTGATTATATTCATGGATTGCAAGTAATAATATTACTAGGAATAAATGACACATGTGATGACACCTAAAAACAATATCTCTTTTGATTGGTTGATTTAAATTCATCTAATCTAGAGTGTTGAATATCTTGTGTGGATTAATAAATTGTTTCTATAAAATAAATATATCTAGGGTAACTACAAACATATATATTAATAGAAATGAAGTATAAAACAAACATTAAAGGAAAAAAGTGTTTTGATCAATCTATTAATATAAAGTTACATCAAGAATGTTGATTATTTATAAAACTAATTTCTTATTTGGTTGATAAATTTATCTTGAACTAAATGCATTACAATATTTATATGCTATGAACCTATTCAAATGGAACAACTATAGACATAGATCATTAAGTCATGTATTGCAACACAATGACCTAGTAACATATTTAAGCTAGATGAATAAACCTATTTCTAGGAAGTTACGTTCCTTTCAAGAGAGATGAAGTGATCTTTTAACTTTACTTGAGTTGTCGAGTGTGTCAAAAAACCCTTCCAATTCATTTTTAAAGGTTTGAAATGATTGAAATTTAATAATTTATAACGATTTATACTAAATTTTGAGTGTTTAAAATTTATCTACAAAAATAAAAATGGGAGGGGGAGATGATTATAATTTTTAGTAATTTTCTATTATTATCCTTCATATTTCATATAATAACACTTTTGTAGAACAATATATCATGTAGTGTTATTTAATCTTAGATTAATTCTTTATTTTAATTCTATATTAAATATAATTGTGTATTATATAGCTCTAATAAATTGTAAGATGTTGGACCTATTGAATAAAATTGTTCAATTAGCGATATGCTACAACAATTTATGTATCACTATAGAAAGAAAAAAATTCCCCAAATTACTACTGTTTTGTAGTTGCTATCCTACCTCAACACTACCAGATTCATTTGACAAGACTTTTTCATTTTCTCTATTTTGATATGTAAACAATCACAAAATTAGGTACAAGTACTATGAAATATTCTCCTATGATGCAATATTTTGAAATATTTTATGTGCTTGTGGCACTAACTAGGTGATTTCTAAAACTTTGAGCATGCGGTGAGAGAAACACTAATTGTCTGGTTAATAGTTGTAGTGTAGAAAAATGTATCCCCTTACATTTTCACACTTGTTTGGGCCCTTGTAAACTAAAATGGACTTAATTGTGCCTTATTTAGGGTGTTGTAAAGTGTTTTCTTACACTTTCACACTAATCTAGGGTTTTGTTAATTAATTGGGCTTCTTTATGCTTCAGCCTTATTTTGCATCTACAAGCCTTAATTAATGCATCTTTCCAAGATTTATCTTGACATTTACCAACATCCAATCATGATTCATGTGTTTTTGATTGTATGGCCCAAATTTAGTGATCTAGGACTCATACACCACCTTGGGACTATGGGTCCCACCTATGTTTTGAGGCCTCGATCTGGATTTCACATTAAACTAAGCATTTATTGAAAAATGTGTCCCAAGCTTAGCCTAATGGGACTCATACACCACAACTGGGATATGAGTCCTGCTTAGTTTAGACCTAAATTAAATTAAAATTCTTGGCATGATTTTATTCTCCTAGATCTGATGTCAGCTTGTAGTGTTGTAATTTGGAGAAATTTGGCATGAACAAGTATAAATACAAGGTTATTTGACTCATTTTTTTCCTATCAACTTAAGTATTCATGCATATAGTGAATTTGAGTTCACAAGAGCATTGAAGAGTTCACAAGAGAATTCAATAGTCTTCAAGAGCTAATTATCAAGTGTTTTAGAGCATTATTCAAGTATCAAGCATCATGTGAAAGTCATCATACATCATGTTTATTTTTGAGCTAACATTTGTGATGTAAGGTTTTATGATTCAAGCAAGCATTCAAATCAAGATCCAAATATTCAAGCAATAGTCAAGATCCATATTCATGTTATCCATTGCATACATGTTTGCAACTTCCTATTTTGTGTGTGATTTGTAGATCTAGGTTAAAGATACACTGAAGAGAAAGATTGGAAAGAAGTTGTAAAGGTTTTGTCAAAGTTGTCACCTTTTTTAGAAGATCACTAAAAGACAATTATAGAGAAGAATTTAACATTTCAGATCCAAAAATCAGGATTGGAAGGAAGAGTAGAAATAGGAGAGTAGATTCAGATCTTAACCTTTTGAAAGAGCAAGGCAAGACTAATATGCCACAACTGGCGTATGAGTCCCAATACATGGCTTTTTCCAGTTTTCAAGAGTTCCAGACTTGTCACTGCCATATTTCTATTCCTACCCAAAAACCCTAATATAGGACTAAATTGCCTAGCCTGGAATATGAGTCCCAATTTGTATTAAATTCAGTATTTTTAGCATTTTAGATTTCATTCCAAGCTTCTACAGGTTTCCAGGTGCACCTCTATACTTTTCCAGTTTACTATTTTGATTTGCATTCATTTCTAGGTCATTCATTTGAGTTTTACAAAGTATTAGGTTTTGTCATTAGATCTTGGATGTTATTTGTCTTTCGAAGCCCTAGCTTGGTGGTGAATCCCTCTTTAGTCTTTAATCACACCCCTAGGACAACCTTCATACAATCTGTTTCCTTCATTGCATCTTTGGATTAAGATGTATAGGGTTTCCTTGAGTGAAACTAAGTGAAATAGGTCCTAAACCCTAGTGTTCCATCTCCTAAAAGATAGAGAACAAACCTATTTCCATTGTTTCAATAGTATAAAAAATACTAATTTTAAAAATTCCTAAATTGTGTACCTATCCACATAAATGGAAAAGGGATAGATGATAGATATATCCTATACTACATATCTTTAAGGAAATGTTATAGGTCCTAAATTCCATGTCACTCAATCAATGATCAATGTATGGAAGATACAAAAAATTGGTCCATCAAAATAACAAAAAATATTTATTTGAAATGAAAGAATGCTTAACTAATAGGTTAGACAGAGCACTCCACAAATATATAAATTATATTGTCTTAGATTTTGGTCCTAGCTACTTTATGTAAATGATCATTGTAGGAGGTAAACTAGAAGTCACAGATTTTGAAATATGGATTGAGAGAGGTATCAAGGATATATGAAATTCTATTCTCAATTCAAATACAAGTACAAGTTAGAGTCAATGACATGATATTAGAGATAATAAGCTAGCAATGATCAATAATGCATGATCATATACTAAATCTAAAGACCTATGTTTAAGGATCAATATTGTACACAATGGGTTGGATTGATGGGTAATGCAATGCCACTTTAGCTGATTGTTATTTCATGTATCTAACTAAATCTAAACTTCTACTTACTGATTTTTTTGGAAATATTGATAATACATCTCACAATATTAAAGTAAAAGAATCATCAACCGTGTCAAAATAACATTGTTTAATCTCTACGCAATCTTCTCAGTTATCTTTAAAAGATGTTCAAATGACAATTTAAGCAAAAGGAATTTGTTTGCATAACTCAAATTCGAACACATGTAATATGTAGATTCCTTCTGAGAAGTGGAGTGCATTCTAGATAGCTTTGAGTTAATGTACACGATCTCATACAAAAGGACTAGTGATAAGAAACATAAGATTTTAGATAGTTCTAATATAAATAGTAAGGAGGTTCTAGTCAACCTTTAGTTGTTTAAACTCTTTAGTTTAACCATGTTTCACAACTATTTTTATTGAACTCCTTATATCAATATGAAATAGTTGACCATAGGATGTTGATGTGGTGGCTAGAAAATACTCTATTTTAGTAAGTTTTTTGGTGGTGACAACATGTATTTATTCATGTGTAGCCAATTGTTTTTTCATGGTGGTCAAGCAATGGTCTAGTAGTGGCTAGTTACTATAAAAGTGGTTGTGGTACGATATGTTATTTAGTTTAGGACTTTGAAACCCACAAAACTATAAAACCTACAACTTTGATATCTTGGGCTTTGGATGTTTGTTTAACTTTGTTAGTTGCTCTAGATGTAATGGTGATATTATGACGAAGCAAGCATTAAATGTAACATTTTAAGAAATGATTGTAGAATATATTTCTCATTACATGTATGAGAATAAAGAAGATTACTTTTTACTATAAGAAATTTAAAACTGGTCCAAAGCATATGTTTTTGTCTCTCCAATATTCTGTATTAGATGAAAACATTATCAAAATAAACATATAAACTTTAATAAGTTCTTGATGAAAAAAAATCCTAAAAATTTAATACATGAAACAATGATATATACTTTAATATAAGATGAATATTATTGAAATGGAAAATAAATCTTAATCTCACATCTTTTCAATTTGTTAAGCACAAGAGCAGAAAATCGATTTTCAATTTTTAAATATGAAACAAATATTGAATAATAAAAATAATAGAAGACATACTTGAAAACTTAAGCGAACTTTTTATTATTATTAACACTGAAACATGGGAGATAGCTTCCAAGATCAAATGCTACGAAAGCAGAAATTTAGCCAAAGCATATGGTGTAGTGATGTCGATCGTATGCAATCTGTAGACCTCTGCCCATACTACGCAAATACGTTTCCGGTCCACTTGAGGGTGGCTCTTAACCACGTAAGCCACTGCGTTGTTAATCGGCCCAAATTTATCTCTAAGCGAGCTATGCTCTGTGAATTTTCCCATCATGGGAAGCCAAGTTGTGAGAAAAGAAACTCGAGAAGCTCTTGAAATTATTATCTTTCCGTCTCTTATAGCCTTCGTAAACCACATTATAATGTCGAATACAACTTCAGCAAAGCCTAGGTGAGAGATCTGCTTTACATACTTGATAAACTCCGCATCTTCACAAAATGTCTTCTGTGCAATCTCCAGTATTGCTCCATTGCAGTGCTGAATAAGTTTGAAAAACTGTGGTAGAGTTGTGAAATTACGAGAATCGATGGCTGCTTTGAACTCTTGCAGAATCACACGCCCGCATACGTCCACGACATCTCTACATCTATTTCCATCTAACATCGCTGCTAAATCTTTCTCCATAGTTTCTCGACTTTGGGATAAACCGCTGCTGTTGCTTTTAAGAAGAGACACCATTTCTTGGATAATCTTCTCTACAAAGGTTATATGGTCATCGTCGTCCTGATGAAGCCTGGCAGCTAAATCTGGTGAAACTTTGAGTCCCTCATGAGAGAGCACGTTTCGAATTTGGGACTCCTCCTGCGCACTCCAAGGAACTGCTTCCAAATATTGCATGCATTTGTTGATGCAGTCATCAGCCAACATTTCAAAAGCAACTGACAGAATCCCCAGGCATTCCTCAACATTGAGGAAATCCACATGCTCACCATACATGATTTCAATACTTTTTAAATAGTGATCAAAGCTGTGAGAAGTAGTTACCCATATTTCGGTTGATTTATCCGATGACCATCGCTTGGAAAAGCTTCCTTCAAAACACTTCAATCTTTTGAGGATCTGAGAATGGAGATAATAAATTAAAGCTGGGCCTGTCAAGAACAATTTTACATCAGCGGAGTTTTGAGTTCCGAATCGAAGTCGAGCTTCTGCCATTGCATAAATGGATACAGATGACGCCTTTCTATCAAAACCAACTCTAGATTTATAGAGTGGGATTGAATACCGCTGCAATTCAATCTTACATGTCTCAAAATTTAGAACATGAGGCGGCTTCTGGTGCAATTTAATGGTAAAGTTATTCAATAATACTTAAATTTCAATGGAGTCTACATCAATCACAGGCCATTGCCGACTTCTTTAAAGCGGATTCCCTTCGCTTTAATAAAATAAAGCTTATTAAGTGCTATAAAAAATAAAGTAATTTTTTAGATGCTTTGGCTTAATAATCATTTCTCCATTAATGTTGGAGGAATGGACATTTTAATACGTAGTTAACTTTATCTTGTTCCACTTAAACTTTCAATATAAAATAAAATTAGTAATTCATAAATAATTTTTTGTCTTATTATTAATTTAAAAGTAAAATATTTTAATTTATTTTTAAATATATTATAATAGTATGGAGAAGTTTCATATTATGTATATAAAAACTCATTAGCTTAAATAATAAATGTAAATTATAAAAAGTAATATTAAAATATATAATATTTTCTTATTTATGAAAATCTTATGGATCATCCTCTTAAAAATGAAAGGAAAGAAATCATATGGATGACTCTTTTTGTGGGTCGGAGCAAGCTAAAGTTTGATGGGACAATTAAGACATATTTTGCGCTAGTTGCATAATGAGAGACCATGATGGACATTTGATAGGTGCTGCTTTGAAAATTTTGGGATAAGCAACAAAGAACGAACTAGAAGCCATGGTGCTTCTTTTAGGCCTACAAAGTTGTGAACACCTAAGTATTAAGAAGGTGTAGATTGTTCAGGTGACTCATATTATTATAAATGTAATAAAGGAAAAAGCGGCTCCAAACTAGAAAATTAACAAGATTATAAATCTAATTTGACCTTTTCTCAACAAACTAGAGGCCTTTACACTCAAACACATTTATAGAGAAGGGAATTATTATGTTTATGTGCTGACCAACTTTAGTATCAATCATGAAACATGATTGTTATTTGGAGATAACTTAAGACTATGGATGCAACAATCCCCCTCTTTATTTTAGGATGATCCATTAACTCAAAGAAAGCTAATAAATCTTTGTGACAATGTAACATGATTGCTTTAAAAATAATTTTATTTTTTCCAATCCCTATAAGGACACATAAATTGTAAATATGAATTATGGTTTGGAAAGCTACACTATTTTTTAAAGGGCTATAATTGTAGATATATCTTAACCAATAATCAATGGATTAAAAGTAAGTCTATACACTAATAATCAACATATTTATTTCTTAGGAGAGATATCTCACTAGATTAAGACAATATTCAATTAAAGTGGTTACAATGGTTCAAACAATACACATAGTTTTAACTTTTGGGTGACTTGTTCCTCCCTATCACTCATATATATTTAGTCACACAAAAATTACATAATTTTTTTTTGGAATTCTTCTTGAGATTGGTTAATCCATTGAAACAACAAGGTTGGTATTAATTTTGTTGATTTAGATATGTTGGCATATAGGTCTCAATTCTATTCTTGACAAGGTTGTTCCTAATATGGGTTTCAGAATTGACAATGGGCTATGACCCACTTTCTACAACATAATTGTTGTTTCAACTTGGGTCCAATTTATTATTTTAGTTGTAAACTTCAACAATTGTCCATAGAAAACATAAAAAAAAGGGGGTATTTCCTTCATGAAATTTTACATGAAAGTCTTTCCTCCAAATAGAGTCATTTGTGCATTTTTAGTGGAAGTGGATTCATTGGACAATGGTGGTGATGGGCTTTGACAAACTAAGATTATATGGGTAAATCTCATACTAATACCAAAATAGTTTCATAAGAATTATTTAATTAAAAAATAAATGTAATTAAAATAATGACATAGAGTTATTGATAGTAAAACACAAAATGTATACAACAAACTTTGGAGTTTTTGAAATTATTCCTTAGGAATTTTGGTTTTTGGCCCTCTATTCTTAGAGAAACTTTAATATATATATTTTATAGGTTAATATATGGGTATGTCTCCCAAGGTCAATTTTATCTAGTAAAAAAGTTATAAATATATAATAATCATTACAATTTTCAAAGTAAATAAAATAAAAAGTTAAATAATTACTACTTTCAAAAATAGAATTAAAATTTACAATAGATTAATAAATTTCCCAATAAAAGTAAAGTAAAGAAAGTATTAAATAAAATATTCTTAAGTAAAAATATAATTTGTGTATTAAATAATTTTAAAATAAATAAAATAACTCTTAAGGGAAAAAAAAATCCCATATCTTTAAAGATTTTAAATATAAAAGTATTTATGATATTATGAATTTTAAATTTACTTATTATTAATAGAAAATATTAAATTTATTATATTATCAAATTTATAAACAACATGTAATTGAGAGGAGCGATTCAGGAATGGCCGCCAAAGGTTTTCTTTCGGTGGATGTAGCTAGGGTTTTACTTGAGTTGAGCCTCCAGGGAAAGGCTACTTAGGGAAGCTTTGGGGCTTCTTTTCTAGACAGAGACTGCGCCAACTGTGTGGTAGAATGGGACAACCACAAGAAGCTCACAAGGCAGGTGTCAAAGCAACGTGGTGGAGTTTCTGCTCTTGAAAATGGAAGCCAATTGCAACTTCATGAAGGCGATGCCGTTTCTAGTGGAGATGGAGCTGTTAAGGACTTTAGGAAGCTGAGGAAGGAGGAAAGCATCTCTGGGCATGTTAGGGTAGATAGATCCACTGGGGGGAATGGAGGGGACCCTACTTCTAATTCAATCACCTTGGAATTAGATGGAGAGCTGGTGAAAGAAGTGACTTTCAATGAAAAAGTCTTCTCTAGGATGGGCCTGATTGGGAGATTCAGGGGTTTCTAGCCATGCTTGCCTGATCTACATCAGTGGATCTCCAACTACTTCAGGCCCTTGTTGGAAGGGTATGTTCAAATTTATCCAATGGCCAGATGTTTTTTTATTATTGTTTTTGAAAAATAACAGGATAAAAATAAGATATTCTATGATTATCACTGGGATTGGGAAGAGAAACATGTATTGATGTTAAATCCATGGCATCTGACTTTCAACCTAGCCACAAAAGTGTTTGAGAGGGTCCCCCAATGGGTGAGACTTCCTAACCTGCCCTTGCAGTTCTGGTTTGATTCATGCTTAGAGGCTATAGGGAACTCTTTTGGAACCTTTGTAATGGTGGATGAGGGTTCTTGAAATATTTTGCACTCAACTTATACCTATATTTTGGTTGAAATGAATGTTTCCAAGGTGCCCTCGAAGGAGATTTGACTAAAATATCCAAAGGGTTGTTGGGTGCAGCCCATGGACTATGAAGGGGTGCCTTTTAGGTGTAGAATATGCCATCAAACAGGGCACTTGGAAGCTAAATGTGCTAAACAAAAAACTAACAAATCTACTTCTTGGTGGAAAGATGCATCCACCCAACACTATATGATGGAGAAACAAGAGGTGAAGCAAGGGAGCTCTCAGCTAAAAGGCACTTAGGAGGAGAATTGGGCTTCAGAGGAGCCAAATCTGGTAGACAAGCCACTATTGCAGGAGGTTGGAAGTAAGGAGAAGCAATAGATTAAGGCAGCCCCAACTCAGGAAGGGAGTTTGGCTGAAAATAGTGTTAAAGTTGCTCTCAGTGGAAGTGTTAAGGAGATGACACTCAAAATTGAGGCTGGTACACTAGAGTGTTGGGAAAAGAAAGGTGAAGTGAAACCTTAGACAAAAGAAGCTAGAAAATGGAACCTGGTTGATGATCAACATCAACAAGTTAGTATTAGAAATGGAGCTTGGAGGAGTCCCCATGATTTACCTTTGGATTGGCAGAAGGAGGCTGCAAGGTTCGAGGATGGGTGGAAAATGGTCATGGGGAAGAAAGCAAAGAAGGAGAAGAAGAAAGCTTTTGCTATGGTCCTACGATCTTAGATTAAAGGACGATCAAAGAAAGCTTCAAACTTCTAACTTGTTAATAGGTGCTATAGGGGTTTAGAATTTAAGCTTGGTTGTTAGCTATATTTAAGTCTTTAATCTCTGTGTGGGATGGATTAAGATGGAATTAGGGGTAGCTCTTTAGTTTATAATTTCAGTTTTGATGGGGTGTGGTAGGGACTACAATGGATGTTATTTTTGAATTAGCTTTGTAATCTTTTTATTTCAATTCTCAATCAAATAAACTTGTTACTAACCAAAAATTTTTATAAACAACATTATATTATTGATTAGGAAAAGGGGGTTATTGAGAAAGCCCCAACCATTCTATAAAGCTACTAAAACATTAAACAAACAACACTTAGAATTTGTAAAGTATAGCTAAAGAAAATTTGTCTGCACAAATAGTGATGTAGACACTGAAAAATGTCCTAAGCCTACAAACAACCTTTTATCACTAATTTTCCTTCTTCATAGTATAATCAAATACTGTTAATTATTTAGTTATTTTCTAATGTCAAAATTCCTCTATTAATTAAATAATTACTAATTATTTAATTAATTCATTTTAGGTCTTATTTTTCCTTTGATTAATTTAAATAAAAATCAATTTTATTTAAATTACATCACTAATTTATTCTTTTCTATCTATAATTAAATAAATTTTATTTATTTAATTATTATTATTTTTGGATAAAAGGAACTTACGCCTGAACTATATTATTATTTTATAAGTATGAGTTACATATTTTAACCACATATAGGTGTGTGACAGATTGATATTTTGCAAAAAGAGGCCCCCACATACAATTTTTTGTGCCATGCAAGGTTGGGCTATGGAAATTATAGTTACAAAATTACCCCTGGAATATGGAAAAAACCACCATTTACCAAGCTTTGGGTCAACTACACTAAGTAAAATACATGATTATCTGATTGAAGGAATTGATAGAACATAAAAACATGGTTTACCCACTTTTGTGACAAGGCCTATAGATTTTGGTGACAAAGGGTGATCCTGGGGGTGGGTCTCATGTGAGAGGAGGACAATCATCACTCGACATATTTCTAGAACCTGATTGCAGAAGTTTGCACCCACTTCATACCTGTGCACACAAAAGGCTTTGTCTAACTCCACTTTAGGGCCACAAATATGTAGAGATACCTCGAGTGTTTGTGTAGCTGTTTGTGTGAGAACAACCCCCCTACCAGAGCTGAGCCATTGTGGAAATCATAACCTCTGATGGTAGAATTGAGTGCTTGGCCAACCAATTTTTTTTCCTACACATAGTCAATTTCCAGTTGCACAACCAAGCCATAGTGCTACATCAAATCCATAGCATTACAGAGAAAAAATGAGGCAACCTAAGATGGGTAAATGACAAGATCATCATTTCCACCCTTTGATATAGTCTATCTTGAAAATCTTGTGTAGCATGTCAACAAAGAATTCATCTAACTTTGGGTATTCCCATTTCAGAATTGGAAGGCTTATCTACTTGTTGATGGGTTCAATTTTGATTGATGCCATCAAAAGATTATGACTAGAAACCCCCTGCGAGAGAGCCTTTGTAGCCAAAAAGAAGGATATTAAAACCTCATAGCACTGAATGAGTTGTAAAGCTATTTCCTCTTCTGAATGCAAGTGTCAAGAATATGAGGTGACTTCTGGTATATTTAAAAACCATCAGGAGATATTGTTTGTACTTCCCTGAGATGAAATGATCTCCATGTCACCACCTTTCAATGAAATGATTTCCATATGCAATTGGCACTGAAGAAACTGACGACTGTATCGGTGAGATTTTCTAGTGCCACTAATATATCTAATACATGCTTGGATATTGTGATCTATGCATGGATACGTCTTGGATTTCATACTAAAAATGTTGATATTTTTAGCTCGAAAGGTGGGATGTGGAGTTGTTTTAAAGAAACTTGAGTTGGATATGCTTTAAAGCACTTTAAAGCAACTCGAGTTGGATATGCTTTAAAAGAAATTGAGTTGGATTTTCAGCAACATTAGGATTTTTATTCTTTAATAGAATGTTTTCGAGTTTGTGAGGATAGGATAAATCTCAGAGTGATTTTATGTGTGATTTAAAGCCAAAGAATGCAAGGAAAGATTCTTTTCTTGCACGCTAAGTAAAGCAACTGGGCTCTATATATGTAAGATTGTTGTAGCAAACTCATATTGTATTTTCGAAAGAAAAGTTTATTGTTAGGCTGAATAGAAGATCCAACATTTGCAGGTTTTTCCCCATTCTATGGTTTCCTAGGTATATCTATGTTATTATCTTTTTGTGATTGACTTATTATTTTTGTTTCCACTGTTATTAGCTATTAATTAACCTAGTGTGTTAATTTTTATAAATAAGATATTTAATTATATTCTATGTGTGATAGGTTGAATCTATGTGCTAGAATACGAGCAGCAAACAAGAGAATGCAAAATAACACTAAAAACTACCTACACCTCAAGATTAGCCTAGTTGGATTCAATACAAAGTAAAAATGACAAAATGAAACTTTATACCTTGTCTCGAATCGATCCTTTGGTTGGCCCTTCGATCTTCAGTGTTGTATGCTCCTTGGATGGTAAGAGATGCAAACTAGATGATGATATGATAATGGATGCAAGTGGGTGCAAGCATGAAAATGGCTAAGTATGGATTCTAGGAAAAATTTGCAAGAGTTTGGCTACAATGCATGATCTCTCCCAAAATGAGAGAAAAGAGGGGGTATTTATAGAGATTTTAGAATTCTCTAAGGAAATGGACGGTCAAGATTGAGCCACCAAGATCAAGATGTAGGGCTATGGTGAGTTGAGAACTCACAAGCCCTCACATCTTGACATGTGGCATGTGATATGGCTTGAAAGAGGTGATGTGCACATGCGGTGGAAGGATAGTACATGACATGGAGGTACTATATAGTACCTTGGGATTGGACAAGATCTCCTCATAAAGGAGGTACTTGTCCCCATGTGTGTGAGAGGATAGGTGGGGAATTAAAAATTCCTCAAATATTCTCACGGGGAAGAGAAGGAATTTAAAATTCCTTTAAATGCATTGGGGGATTAAATGTGAATTAAAAATTCACATGGTGAATGGAGATGCCTTGTCCAAAAAGAAAAGTATTTAATAGGGTTGACTTAGTTAAGTGATTAAGGTTGTGCAAGTACTTGATCAGACTAATTAATGACACATTAGAAGAGGGTTAGATTTCACATGTGACTTGATGTGACAAGTCAAAGATCACATGGAGAAGAGTAAAATGAAATTAATATTCCTTGGAAGGATAAAAGGAATTAAAAATTCTTTGAGAGGTTGATTAGGTTAGTTAATGAAGGATTAGAGGAGGGTTAGGTGGCTAAGAGATATTAGAGGCCAACTTGCAAAAGTTGGAGGATGTGACACATCCTAATCAAGGATTAGGCATGTGCACATCCTAATGATTAGGATTAGATAAAAATGATGGAGGATGTGACATGAAGGGAATTGAATAAATGGTATATTTATTTAATTCATTTGATGAAAGGGGGAAGGTATTTAATTATTTAACTAGATACCTTAGGGATTAGAAGAACTTTAGAGGGATTAATTAAATAATAGCGATATTACTTATTTAATGCAAATAAAGGGATGCTTAGATGAAAGGGGATAATTTTGGATAAATCAAGTGTCCAAATTTAGGTGTCTACACTATGAATTTATTGTGCAATTAATCTGTAGCTGGGTTATAAGAAACCAACATGGTATCAGAGCTCTAAACTCTAAATACGAAGCTAAGATTTGTGATGCAAATTTCAAGAAAAAAAAATCATATTTTCGTCTCCAATTTTTTTTGTGGCTATGGAAACTAGTGTTCAATACGAGGATAGGCTTGAGGGTGCGTCTAACTTCTTGTAGTGGAAGGTTCGGATTACATCTATTCTGAAGGAGAATAGTGTTAAAAACCAAGATTTGATTGCAAACCAGAAAAATAACCTTCCACAAAAGAGAAAAATGAAAAAGCAAAGATTTGCAAAAGATGTGAAAATTGATATATTCAAAGTACTAAATATTACAAGAGATATTTTTCTTTATAAAAGAAAAGATGCATAAACCTAATCTTATCTTGAGCAACAAGATAGCTCAACAAGATAAAGATAAGAACCAATAACTTAGGAATTAAATATGCCTAAGTAAACTTATGCTTGAAGTGTAATTAAATATTAATTACACCAACACCCCCCCATAAGTGCAACTTAGGGAGAAGCAGATTATTATGCAAATATGAGTCCCTACAACAAGGCCTGATTAGGTACTCATGTAAAAATGCAAAGAGAGAGAAAAAATAGTGGGAAAAACCCCCCCTTAGTGAGATGAACTGCTGCAAAAAATCACTGGAAGAACTCTAATGAAGAAACACTGGTACCCCAAATCTGGCAAGCAAGGAAAGATACTTCTATTTGCAAAATACCATATCAGAATTACAAATGCAACAACAGACCCGATGTCAAGGAACACTAGAAACTCACATACTGGATCAACCCTGGAATCTGTAAGCAACAATAGATGAAAGGATGAAAGGACCCATAATGATGACAAATCTAGAAATTGTGTCTCTCGAAGCCAATGCCAAACTAAAACTAAAACTGCCCATAGGATGACTACCATCAAGATTCTAGAACATTAACCATAAAAACATGGCCTTCAAATTAGAAAGATCTGAACCAATGCGGATCAAGAACTATAAAATCCCAATGTGAAGTGTGAACCGAAGCAAACCAAAGATGTATCCAGCTAAGCAAGAAAGAAGCTAAAAGGAGACAACAGGAAACCAAAAAAACTCATGTGAGTTGTCACAAATATGAAAGATGGATGTAAGAACCCCCCTTAATGGAACTTTATATCAGTTCGTTATTACAATACCCAATGATTGCAGAAGGAGAGAATGCAAAACTACAGAAACATAAGTGAAAAAGAAAACCTAGTGCACGAAATAAAAATGAATGCATGCATTAAATAAGGTAAACATATTTTGTAAATGACCTCAGATCTGCATATAGGCCAAAACCATCTTTCCAATGCCTCAAAAATTGCAAAAAATGAATAAGTGAGTGAAAAGATATGAGTCCCAGAGTGAAAACAGAAACATCTGACTTCCGAGGAAGAAAAAGACATAAAAAATTAAAAACCAAAAAATTATACCTCCACCATTGAGTAGAGCTCAGAAACAGCTTTCTGACGATATCTCGTTTGCAAGAAAATGATGCCATATGTGAAAGTTATGCTCGTTTCCGTGAAACTGCTCCAAAAAGGTCCGATTTGGCCATGTGAATCCCTCAGGGGCTAAAAAAATAAGGCCCCTGGTCGCTTGGGTGGACCAGGGGCTGAAGTGTAGGGTCTTAGGCCGAAGCATCTGGTCATCCATGTGACCACTATAGGAGCTAGCTGGCACATAAGGGAGTTGGGCAGAGCCCAAGGGTCCTCCAAAGGACCATCGACTTTGGTTTAAGCCCGTGGGGGTTGCAGATGGGCATTCGGTCGCCCATAAGACCTGGCGACTGGAGCTTAAGTGGCCGGGGGTTGGCGGAAAGGGCCAGCAGAGTTTTATGGAGGAGCCACTGGCGGCGGTGGTGGCTGCCTGGTGGCTGCCGGGTGGCGGATCCATTTGTTATGGCCGCGTAAACACTATGCCAAAACTATTGATTTTTTAAATATATATATATATATATTTTGGGTACTGTGTGCCTCGAAAAATGTGCCTGGGGGCCGTATGGCCCTTGGGTAAATTTTTTTGCCTCTCCAAATGACTTTTCCCAAATCAGACAAATTTTATATGAAAATGGGGGTTTTTGGGCACTGCGAATCCAACGGCGAGGTTCGTTTGGGCCCAAAGTGCTCTAAAAATCAGGCAACCCCCAGATCTATTAGAAAAATCACCGAGCTTGAAACCCTCGCAGATTTGGAAAATGGTGACCAAAATGAATGAAATAAAAGTCATTTCTAACTCTTTCCAGCACTCTAAATCCAACGGAAAACCCCGATCTGATCCAAGACGCTGCATAAAGATGCTCAAGGATTGAAACCCTCAAGGGACCTCGAACGAGCTCTGCAATGTGTTTCTCCAAAAAAGCTAAAAAGGGGCTGCAAATCGAGGCTCTGATACCATTGTAGAAACCAAGATCT
>VDFB02037770.1:0-27407 GCA_007258455.2 Sequoia sempervirens | reverse complement strand
AAAAGGAAGCAATCAAAATAACCCATGGTGAAGACATGTGGGAGCATATCGGGGGCCAATAGAAGAGCAAGGAGAAAATTTCTTTAGGGAGCGATGAGTGGACATGTGGCAGAGGCTACGGTGACTATCAAAAAGGGGCCGATGAATATTCATTTGAAGGCATGGCCCGATACCTAGCGAAAAATAAAACTAAAAGGGAGCATGGTGAATTTCGTATTCACAACTTTTGGCGACTATCAGGGGTGTTTCACTTTGAGGAACGTCGAACCCCAAAAATTTCTTTGGTTCATAGACTAGAGTGCCATCAATTGGCAAAAAAATTAGAGCCTAGAAAGGGTTGCTTGTAGGGGTGGCTAGTTGTCTTTAGATGGTCTTGCTATATTGCACAAATTCTCCTACACTCTGCCTAAGTTGAGCGTTTCTTTATAAGGTAGTGTCTTAGGTAAACCGACCCTTGCCTCACAATGGAAAAGTAGCTATGCAAGAGGATGAATAACATCTTCAATATCTATTGTGGTAGGAGGGTGGCTAAAAATTTGGAAAGCAGTTGGGTCTTACTTCTTTTCTTCAATTCTTTCTAAAAATACTCGGTTGTGGCGATCAACCCATCTTCAAGAAATGGGGATGGAAAACCCATCTCACTTAGCTAGGATAAATTTTCCCACATGTCATCCATTGTCTAGTTCAAATTAGTTGCAGTGGCTTTAGTTTGTTGGAAGGCCAAGTTGCAATGGATGAACTTGTTTGTCGTCTGGGTAGCAATATCCTGATCTTCGATCTCTACTCTGGCCAGGTCTTCATCAGAGACTGAACATAGCTTGCTAAGCAAAATCTTTGCTTCAGGAATCTTCTCTGAGATGAACCGTGGGAATTGCTTAATTATTTTGTGAACCTCCTAGCTCAATTTTGTTTCCTTCGAGATGAACCAGAGCATTAGCTGCAGTGTTAGGTAGAAGGCTTTAACCTTTTCCCAATAAGAAATATATAGCTGCCGACCAAATGGGATGAGGTCCAGTTGTGCAATGGAGGCTTGGAGAGATTTCTTTAGAGAGGAAATCTCTACATCCTTTGAGTTAATAACCTCTGTTAATTCTGTATTTCTCTTTTTTGTAGATGCTAGTTGCTCCCCGAAGCTACTTATCTCTTTATACTAGTTCTCCTCGGCTCGGGTGTGGTTTTCCAATTTTGTGTCAAGAGAGGACTTTGTCTCTTGAAACTTCTTTTCTAACTAGGTCTTTCGGCCCTGAAAGTCCATATGATTCTTTTCTAATTCCTGCTCATATAGAGTGTGTTGAGCTGCTAACTCCTCATCCTTTTGCCACAGATTCTGCTCCGCCAAGGTCAATTGGCTCTGATATTTTTGGTTCCTCATCCGTAGCTCATTGAGCAGTATGGGGTCAACAAATTGGGACTTATTGAGATCCTTTTGGAGTTTGCTCTGCTCCAAATCTTATGCTCGCACTTTCTCAAACAAGCACACAACTTCTACTTCTAGTGATTTCTCCTTTGTTTCCAGGAAATTGACCCTTTCCTTCACAAGATTTAGCTACTCTTCCTTTTTCCTCAATTGACGGCCAAACTTGAGCAAGTTAGTCATCACCACCCACTGCGTTTCCTCCTTGAGTTCTACTTAGCCTGTGGCCAGATCAAGCCCCATGACATACATGTGATAATTGCTCAACAACATCTCTCCTTGTGGTTTGACAACATTCAGGTATATGGTGGTGAAATTCAACGTTTGTTCCACTTCATTATAAATTGTATACACCTTAGACTCTGCCTCCTTTTTATCATCCTTCGCTTTTCACTTTTGGATCCTGAGGGCTCACATTTGATTTGTGGCTTCTCCCTGGGATATGAATTTGGATGGTGAATAAACTAGTCCACTAGCAATAGGTGCACTAGGAGGCAGGGAAAAAGGGAATACAAGTGTAGAAGGCCCTTGTGTTTTCTTTTGCAAGAAATTGACAGTTTTTGGGGAGAAAAAAGGAACCTGCCATAGTTCAATTTGTGAACTTGTGGAAGGACTCATCAGTTGTTGTGGTGATGGGGTAGTCATAATCGATTCCGTTTGCTAGGAATACTGGGTCAGACTTGAGGTAGCAAAGGTAATAGGGGTGCCAATGGTAATCAAGCTTTCAAAAAGAGAGATGAGGAGAGATTGAGCAGTAGCGGCCGATGTTAAGGTTCACAAAGGTGTTAAGATAGATAGCCCAATTTAGGAAAATTGGGAGAAACCTCCTGCAAATATTGTGGTATGGGTAGAGAAGGTAGGGCTAACACTTGTTGTAATGGGCACTATGAGAATGGCAGAGGCCACCAAATATTGTGAAGTAAGAAAAGCGGAAGTGAATATTACTTGCTAACTGGATGTCAGTGGTGCTCCGCTTGTTGCTAGCTACTTAGTTACTTCAAACTCCTGGCTCACTACGAGCACTTGACTTGCAGTAACTTCTTGTGACCCTTCACCTAGAAAATCTTTCATGCACTTTCGTTTAGCGAGTGGGGAGTCTTTGATCTCCACAGTTTCTATAGTTTTTAGCTATTATTGTTGGGAAACTCTTGTTGTTTTTGAGGCCTAGCTGAGTGTTTATGACGCTCGTGACATATTTTGTCACACATTAGAAGTGACATAGGTTGGCCGCACAGTAGAATTCCTCCTTTTTTGGGTGGAAGACATTGATGTCTCAACTTCCTCTTCCGCCTGCTCTTCCCCTTCATTGGGTTCGTCGCCTCCACTAGTGCTTGAGTCAGAAGCAGGGTTCTCATCATCCCAAAGCTCATTGAATTGTTTATCTTCCTCTCTTCCTCTATGCTTTCATAAGGTGCATTAGACCATTTCATTTCCTAGCAATATATGTAGAAGGCTCTGATCCTTTAATTAGTCAATTTCTCTTCATTCCTCAGCTTATTGTATAGAGCCTTTCCCATTTTGTGATTCTTATCATAATCCGCCATAATGAAATAGAACCTATTCCACGGCAGCTTGTTGTCTTCTATGGGGATATGAATTACGTCGACCAATAGTTCATCTTCATCCTCTAGTGGGTTGCATCTCCTTTCCCAGTAAGGCTGAGGGTTGTGAGTTACCTTGAGATGCTCATATGGTAAATCATTGAAATGGTTGTAATCCCATTTATTGTAGATCATCACCAACCCTAAATGAGTCAGCTTATCCTACAATAGCGGGTGTGTCTACTTTTTTTTCATGGCTATTGTTTTGTAACACATGTTGGAAGGCATAATGGTTCCTCAGTGAAGCCTCACATTCAGATGAATGTAAAATTCACTCCAAAAAACCAGTCACATTTGGGGGTGAAATTCTGCATATACTCTGTCTATGTCAAGGTGAGCCGATTAAATACCCTCCTCTCCTTGCAAATATTGCAAAATTGGAGTCAAGAAATAATCCAAAAATGTGTAATAATCAAAAGTAGAAGAGAGGAGAGGGGTATAGAGAGAAATTGGTTTTTCCTATTCCTTTCATCAAAAATAAACAACTTCGCTCGCTTATCAAAGAAACTAGGGTTTTGATACAAAATCATATGAGCAAGTTAAGAGAGAAATCTAAAATTCCATTCAACTTGGTACTTGTCAATTTTCTCTATCATTTTCATTGAGAGGAATTTTGCAAAATCATACTAGAAGTAAGATTTTTTCCTGCGGAATTGGAAAGTCGGGCCCAATTGAAAAGTTTGCACCTCTTGGTTGGTGTCCAAATCAAGAACAAATTCCATTATTGAAAAGTAATCTTGCAAGTCTTCCTTGAAAGCATTGTGTGGAGTAAGAATTCTTGGTGGCTTCTCTTGTTCTGCTTCAATCCTTCAGGTTTCTTCATTATAAAATTCCATAGCCTTATTTCTGGTGCTCCATATATGGTCCCCCTATTTAGGAGTGAATGTCTCCACTTCCATCCCTCTTTGCATAGGATATGGAATACACAACATATTATAGATGGAAATCAGGCTGAGGTTGACTAATAGAGTTTGGACCTCAATAGTGTTGGTACTTGGGTTGAAACGCTTAATGGCCACATCGACTGATTCTAGGCAGTAGTGCATAGATGGGACCATATATTGAGGAAGCCTGCTGAATCATACTTTTTTTGCAGTTGACAATGCCCTTTTGGACACCTTCATTCTTTCACAGGTCACTTCTCTCAATCCTTTAGGGTTCTTTACAAGAAAGGGATCATGAACGTTATCCCAATCTTCTTGAATTAAGCTCTAGTCTCTGTAGCTTTTGGGCTTGTCCAGCTCCTTTGTGTTTTCCAATCTTGGCTTGTCAGGAATACCCGATGTAGCATAAGAAATTTTCTCAAAGACATTAATGGTTCGTGCTCCTCGCATAGCCTTAGCTAAGCTTCACATTGTCACGTGCCTAACTTCCTAGCTTGAAATTTCTGCCATTGTTAATTTGCGGGAAGCTTTTTGATTTATCTTGAATTTTTCTGCAACTTTCCTTCAGCTTTGTCTGTGTGCTAGGAATTTCTTTTTCTCTAGATAGCGTATTTTGAAAGACCTTTTAAGTGCCTTATTTTTTTGCATGCAATATTTATCTATTTTCTCTCAAGGTGGTAGACGAGAGTTACCATTTTTGTATTTAATTTGGCTTGTATTTCCAACCCTTTGGCTTGTGCAAGATGAATTACTTTGCATTTTGATTTGACAAGAATTCATAAATATAATTAGCAACTGTATGTACAATGTGATTTTCTTGGAACTTGAGCCGACGCTTTGCTAGTAGCTTAAGCATTCATATGCATTGGAGATTAATATCCCAAAAGGAATGATTAAGCCAAAGATGCAATCAATATTTGGAAAGATATGAGCTCTACCTTGGAAAAAGCAAAACACCTGGAGAATGACACCTGAGTCCTTGGCCGTGCATAACACCGCCGATTGCTACCACCAGCTTGGGCTAATTAATTAGCCCTTATTAGTTTTGCACGCAACAAGCTATATTTAGCAAATGCAACTGGGTGGGAAATTCAACCAAGCCTGGGCACATCTTTCAAGTTGGTACTTGATTAATATCACATTTATGGAATGCAGATTAGCATGCCTTTCCTTGCTTTTTCTATAAATAGGCATCTAAGCAGTAGCAAAATCACACTTAGCGATTTGAGCAGAATTGGTATTAGGTAATTGGTTTAGCAATTTAGCATTTGCAGTTGCTTAGCGTTCTCATAGGCTAGACTTAGGTGTTTTAAGGTATTCACAGAGAGTTTGACAGGATGAACACCCCAATTAGGCTAGTGTCACATAAGTCTCAGACTTCCTTCTTAGGTGACATTTTTACCAGGTGCTTAAAAAAGATGACGAAGAACAAGCACTCGCTATCAATCATAGAGATAAATTGGGTCTTGGGACGAGACTTCCTTGAGTATGAGGACAAATATATAGTTAACATTGACGTGTGCTCACACTTTGTCACCTCCATGTTGGATATAGGAATTTCCAAGCCTTTGATTTTGCATCTGGTAAAGGAAATTTTCCCCAAGAAGTACCTGACCAACCTTAGGGAGGTTGTTGAAAACATTGCACATGGTGGGGGAATTTCGACTACGAGCAACCTTTAGAGGTTAATAGAAGAGGACACAATTGTGCCACGACTACCATTTTTGAGTGGCTTTCACCTCCAGTCGCAAGATGAGCACCGCCAGAGGGTAACTCAAGCCTACCACTTCTTGTTCCGTATTTACAATGTGGTGCCATTCTATGACATTGACTGGTACACGGATTTCAGGAACCTGGTGTTCCCTTTGCTTGCTTTTGCTCCATTGGATGATGCTATTGCTACTGATAATGCCCCTGTTGATGAGGATATTGTGGACATTGTCATTGATGCATCCATTGTTGTGGCCCATGTCATAAACTAAAGACTCATGTTTTTATTTTTGCTATCTAAAAATCTCATAGTGATTAGTCTATTTTTTGTATACATGCTTGAAAAAGGCCTTTCATAAAATATATAAACGAAGCAAAATAGAATTATATACTTTTGGAAGCGTGGCCTTTGAACCATTTTGAAAATTTAAATATCAAAGTATATGTAATGAAAATATATCTTTATATAATCATCTTGTTGCCTTCTTTTGGATTCTGCAACTGGGTCATCTTTTCTTTTTTTAGCATGTATGTATCAATTCTACATGTGGGTGTTTAATTTTTCCATTCTATTCAGCTATGAGTTTATTTCCCTTACACTTTGCAATAATGGGTCAATTGTTCTTTTCCGCCATGTACCATAGAATAAATAAAAATATCGGCCAACAAAACAAAAGGGAAATAAGGGAAAAGCATATAAACATATTTACATGGGTATGGCAAGCAAGCTTAATTGAATAATTTCAGGTGAATTCCGTTGACCGAAATTCCCAGTGCTTCTTTTTCCATAGTTTCTAACTCATATGCATTGTGCTCTTTGCACTTAATTATTTTGAATGGTCCCTCCCAAATTCTATCAAACTTCCCGCGCTGACCTGGCTTTGAGGCCCTTTCGTTAAATTTTATCACTAAGTCTTCACACTTTAGACCTTGGTCGGAAGCTTTCTTGTCAAACCACCTTTTAACCACTTGTTGGTGATTAGTCATGGCGGTTAGGGACTTTTCCCTTTTTTCTTGTACTTCTAGTAACTCGGCTAATCACACCTCCTTGCATTGTTTTGTTCCACTTTGAGAGATTTTAGCAATTGCAATGCCAAAATTTCCATAGAGATGGGCAATAATGCCTCTTTTCCATAAACTAGCTCATAGGGTGAAGTCTTGAGGACTTGCTTTGGAGTTATGTGGTCCACCCAAAGTGTTGCTCAGAGGTTTTTGTGCCACTCCCTTTGATATTCCAACCTACTTCTTTTGAGGAGTCAGACCAAATTCTTGTTTGTTGATTCGGCTAAGTCATTCCCCCGCAGTTAGTAATTTGATGATGTTTTAAGGAATATGTCATGCGTAAGTGTGAATTGACTTACCTTGGAGCCCAAGAAAGCTTTAACATTGTTAGAGATGATAGTTTTGGGTGGGCCAAATCTCGTCACCAGTTCTTCTAGGAAATCCACTATCTCTGCCTCTATTGCATTCTTTAGTGACACAGCTTCGGTCCTTCTCGTGAAGTAATATGTGGCTGTTAAGATCCATTTATGTTTGTGCTAGAGGTTGGGTTGATCATTCCGATGAATTCCAAACCCCATTGTGCATATGGTTCATCAACCACTATCGGATTGAGAGGCATTGCAAAATTCTTTCTTCTTCCAACGAAGAATTGACATTCCTTGCAAGTTTTCTCCAAGCAATAGGAATCATTGAATAGCGTCAGCCAAAAGTACCCCGCACACATGATTTTGATGGCGATTGTCTTTGCAGAGAAATGCCTGCCTGCAGAAATATTGTAGTAAGTGTCGAGGATCCTTTTTGCTTGCTCTATGGTAACACATCACAATAGAACACCATTAAAATTTCTTTTGAACAAGATCCCTTCAATGAGTGTGAATTCATTGTTTTATAGCCAGTATAATATCCTCTTCTGAGAAGGAAGGCCCGACGGATATTTTCCTGTATGCATAAATCATATTCTATCCGCCAGCCAACAACCTTTGTACTCCAACTCATTCATTATGACTAATTCTAACTGCTCTTCTTTGGTGGCCATTTTTTGATTGTGTGCAAGATACTCGCACAGTCCTCTCCCACGAATAGTCTTTGTAGGCTTAACCTTAGTGTCATACTCAAGAATCTTGGTGATCCAATTGGCTCTTTTCTCGGTGATTTATCCCTCCATGATGTATTTGTGCACACTAGAATGCATGACATAGACAATCACCTTATTGTAAGAGATTAGGTGTAAAAAATTCTTGAGTCCCTTAACTATTGAAAATGCTTGCCTCTCTACAAAGTTTTAGTTTGTTTCATATTCTTTTAGGGTCCGAGAGTGAAATGCTATTGGATGTTCTCCCTTGCTCTCATCATCTTTCTAAGTTAAGACACTAGCAATGCTTGAATTGCTACTGAATACATATATTATGAACTCCTTTGATAAGTTTGGGTTGACCAGAATGGGAGCGGAAGAGATAACATCCTTGACTTTCTCAAAGGATTCTCTAACTTCTTTTGTCCATTTGAATGTTTGATCTTTTTTTAGCCTAATTATTCCTGCAAAATCAAAAATAAAATTTCTAATGAAATTTACCTTCCCCAAGAAGGACTAAACACCTTTCTTGTTGACCGAAAGGGGACACTCTTTGATTGCTCTAACTCACTCGGGATCAATTGAAATTCCTTCCTTGGACACTATGTGCCCCAGTAGTTTTCCTTGTGGTACTTTGAAGACATTTTTTTGGGTTCAGGGATATCTTGAACTCTTGGAATTTCTTGAACACCTTCTCAAGATGATCAAAATGATCATACTTGGACTTGGAGGACACTATCAAATCATCCAAATAGATTAGGATAATCTTGTTGATTAGTTCGTTGAAAGTGATATCCATTGCCCGCTGGAAGGTAGCTCCTACATTTGAGAGGCCAAACGAAATCTTAGCGTATGTGGACGTTCCCCACTTGGTAGTGAAAATTGTCTTATGTTGATCCTCCTCTTTAACCAGGATCTAATTGTAACCAAATAATCCATCTAACAGGGAAAACATTTATGATCCTTCCACCATTTGTAGAATTGACTCCATTAAAGGTAGCGTGTAATGATCCTTCAAGGATGCTATGTTTAGGTCCCGAAAGTCCACACATAGGTGGATATCTCCATTCTTCTTTCAGGCTGAGACCAAATTGGATACCCACGTGCTATGCTTGATTGAGAAGACAATCCAAGATTGGAATAGCTTCATTAATTCTTGTGCCATTAGCTCTTCAATCTTGGGATTGACTAGCCTTTGTTTTTGGCAAACCGGTTTTGTGTCTTTTGCTAAATCTATTGTGTGTTGGAGGATATCAAGATCATATCCCCTGAGGTCATTGTATGACTAGGCCACCACGCCATATTTTTCACAAGAGTTGATAAGCCTTTCTTTATCATGATGTGGGACATCCTTCTTGACTTTGAGCTTTCTTCCATCTCTGACTTGAAGGTCTGCATAGTCACCTTTGTCTGCTATAAAATTTCATTTGTCATTTCTTGCATCGTCACAATAGAAAATATTTTTGGGAGTGACCAATCCTTTTGGAAGCATTTTGGATTTTAGCTAGATGATTTGTCCTTCATAGGATTCAACAATCTTCTGTTGGAGTTGGTCAGCAAATTCTCCCGACTACTGGATGAATGAGGCAATGTGTTCATCACTGTCAAACACTTGTCAGCTTTGCTCATTATTTGGAATCACCGATCAAATTATTACTCGTATAGAGTGTTTGTTGTGAATGAGATCAGAGGTAGGATCAAATAAGGATCTGATTGATGCCATGTGGTCTACATCCTTATTTTGTTCTCGAGGCATCATCTGAATGTTGAAGGCTTCAAAACCCTCAATCAAGTCACAAAATCAATGTCTATAGGATCACATGTGGACATTCTTAGCCATAGAAATTCCTCAGACTTGATTGAATACTAGTTCAAAATATTTGAACACCATTAATTGCTTTATGCCCATCTATTCTGCAAGACTGATACCTTGCACTAGTCCTTCGTATTCAACTTCATTGCTCGAGCAAGCAAACTAGAAGTGGAAAGAACTCAGTGTCTTCATTATGTGGGGATATTAAACATATCCCAGCTCCTGCACCATTCTTGCATCTTGCTCTATCAAAATGTAGTGTCCATAACTTTGAGGTTTGACCGTTCTCAGATTCTTTAACAACCTTCTGGAGTACTTGATCTTCATCGTAGATGACATAGGTGCCCAGTCTGGTAGCATGGTAGTTGTCGAAAGGGTCGATAACCATATGTTCACTCAAGAGAACATCTTCTTGATCATTCTAGTCTCTGATCATTTTTTGCCTTCTAGTAGCTCGATGCAATACATTTCTTGTTTGGTGATAGAGGTGTGTGTAGCTTCAAAATTGATCATGGCTTCTTCGGCTACATGTTCTGAATGTAAAGCTTCAAATTCTATCTTCATCTTCACACCATGCTTGGTTCTAAAGATCAAATGCGACCAATCCAAGGATAGATATTCACTCACTTTTGAAGTAAATTCTTGAGATAGGCAGAGGCCGAACATGTGGGGAACATCTATGATCATAGTGTCTTGTGACACTGTGATACTAGGGTAAGAGAATAGGGTCAAGGGGAGTCCCTTGATGACACCTACAATTTCAACTTTGTTTCCATCAAGCTGCATCACTCTCTTTAAGGGTTCATAGTTGATTCCTAAAGCTTCAACTATTTGTTTAGGCATAACTGTGGTGCTAGCACCGGATTCAATCATGGTATTGTGTAATAATTTCTCCCTTATAATAAGAGTTAAGGAGGGTTAAGGCTTTTACTTATCTCTTAATTCAACCGAGGCTTCCATTGTGCTATTTGTGAGAAATTTGGTAGAAGATGGTTGATCAACAACCTTTGCTTTAGGAAACTTCACCATTGGCATTGCACTCACATCTTCTCAGAGAGCCTTTTGTAGTAGCGTCATATGTTCTGGGATGGCTAGAATATCCCATAGAGACACATTAGCAAATGATTTTTTCAATTGTTCCACCACATTGAACAGTGGCAGATTCAAAGGTTTCTGCTCCTTAGCTCTTGTTATAACAATTTCCCTTCATGACGGGCATTGCAGCACCATTGCAAAGGTACTAGGCGTAAATCTCCTCTTCGAGTGAGTGTTGTCAAATTGTCCTTGCAGTGTTTTAGATGTGGAAGCATCATTGGAAAACATCACCTCTTCTTCTTCCATCCATGAGAAGAGTACGTGATTGAGAGTGATGTTTGCTTCTTTCTCCAATGACATCCCTTGAATTTTTGTGGTGAGCACCGCAATGTCCATTTGCGAGAAGGTATACACATATTTTCTGGGATCTGATGTTGCGGCTTGGCTACATTGCTCCACCACCTTTTGTTGTAGGTTACCATGCCAAAAATTTTGGGGCATATGTGAATCATCACAAGGGAAGCACCAAGGATTGGTGTCATCAATCAAATTATTTTGCCCCGCAGTTAGCTCTCTGCTCAAACTTAGATTAGTGCTATGTAGCAGAGAAGGTACTGGTACTATTTGATTTGTTGTTTGTGCCTGCAAATTTGTGTGGGCACTTCCTTGGAATTGGTTTTTTTGGTAAGAGGACCTTCTGCCTTGATAATTCTGGTAGGTAGGCTTCAGAGGTATGACCTGGTTGTGCTTGATAACATTTATCTCATTGAAAATAGTCTACAACATTTCCTTGAACTTGCTCATTTCCTCCTTTGAAGAGCCAGATGTAGAGACAACATTTTGTGACAAACTTGAATACGTGTGCATGGATTGAGGAGGAGTCGGTGTGCTGGTAGAAGGAATCTCCTGAGTAGGAACTAATATTTCTAGGAATATAGGAATGATGGGCCGAGGTGGCAATTTCTTGACATCTATGAAATTGTTCTCTGCCTTGACAACGATGCTATATGCTCCCGGTAATGTGGTTTCACTAAGAGACTGGATCATCATTGAAATATCGAGATTGATAGACTTCAAGTAGAACATGAATGCCAAATCGAGTGGCCGATGGATATCAACTTGAATCCTCTACCAGCTTGTATGGAACTGAGCATTGAAATCAACCATGGCTTCGTGCGGGGCCTGCTTTATAGCCAACAACTAATAATATAGCAATGATTGGTCTCCTTCATTCAAAAATATATGATAGAAAGGTTCCCCAAGCTCATCCCAGGTACTAATAGTGTTTTCTTGCAATGTGCACTACCAATCTGATGCCTTGCCTCTGAGGGAGGCTGCGGGCAGTCTTAATGCCACATTTTGGGCTATAACCCCATGTACCAAACATACGTCCACAACATCTTGCGAATGTTCAGATGGTGTTCTTGAGCCATCTCTAGTGAATTTAGGTATAGCCTTTAGGGAAGAAACTGGGAGAGTGACCCACATCATTTCTATTAGCAGTAGGAAACATGGCTAGCGGAAAGGGGGAGGGAGCATAACGTTCACTAATTGGGTTGCAATTTGTACTATCCCTAATAGTGGTACCAATAAACCAAGTTTATTTGCTATTTAGACCAAGTAATAAGCCGATGGCTCATACTCCCTTTTGAAAATTGGATTCATTTAAGCTCAGTCCCACCGGGTGTGCTAGGAAAAAGTAAAATTGTTGATGCCAAAAATTGGCAAGGTAACAACCCTTTGTGGGAAACTCAGTTTACAGGGGACTTATTGCACTAAACTAAGTGACCTCCAAATTTTAAAGAAGCTGACTTCTTCTGTAATTGGGGTTTTGGAATAGGAAACAAAAGTAGATATAAAAATAAAGGCTCTAACTAGGGCGATACGCCAAAATTTAGATAAAAGGCACAATAAACCTATCTTTTGGATATGGTCTAAGGGCCTACTTAGCAATTTACCATGTCTTAGAATAATAAAAATTAAGGATTGTACCATGAACAACTCATTCAATGACATAAAATAATAATCACACCCACTTACTAAAAAGAAGAGTCCAAAGACATTATCTAAACCAACAAACTTGCATTCAAATTATAGAAGTACGACAAATAAACCATTCAAACAATAATGGCACAGTGTAAAGTTTATCAATAGCATAAGAAAATAGAAAGAATGAAAAATGGCACAATCTCTGAGTTCTTGCAATAATTTCAACAATAAAAAGGCTTGGTCTCTCCAAAAATCATATAATTCTAAAACTAGGGAAGCTTGAAAAACATGCAACATGTAATCTTCAAACTCAAAACCCCATAACTCCTCTTCAGAAGCAAAGAGCAGTATTTATAGTGAACCCTCCACTGCCTGGTGAGCAACAACCAAAAATATTTAGAATCCTAAGCAATGATGTCAAAGCAATGATTTCCCTTAGCCATTGTAACAGAAAAGATTCGGGCCATAGCATTTGGTTGCCTTTCATTCAGGTGCATCCCCTACGAATGATGGCGGTGGTCCCAAAAAGGTCCTGTGTAGACAAGTTTCACCTCCTTAGATAGGTAGTTAGAAGATGTGGTAGCATTTCACAGCCCATTGTTCTCTTTGTGTCCTTGCGTTGAAGAAGCATGCGCTAAAGAGACGTGTGGCAGCATATCGCTACCCGTAGACGATTTACCCTTCCTTCGTTGAAAACTTGTGCTGAGATGACATGTACAAATAATGTTTGATGGATGCCACTTGTGGGGCCTACCAAACCTTTATGTAAATGAGAGCTATGTGGCACGTGAGTGGGGACCGACGAGGAAGTGAAAAGGAAGCAATCAAAATAACCTACGGTGAGGACACATGGGAGCATATCGGGGGCTAATAGAAGAGCAAGGAGAAAAATACTTCAGGGAGTGATGAGTGGACATGTGGTAGAGGTCACGATGACTTTCAAAAAGGGGCTGATGAATATTAACTTGAAGGCATGGGTCGGTACCTAGCCAAAAACAAAACCCAAAGGAAGCATGGTGAATTTCATATTCATAGGTTGAATTTTCAAAGTTGTCTTAAGCTATAGTGTTTGTTTTGGTACATTGACTTTGTAAGATTTACTCCTAAACATTGCAATTGACTATTTAATGCATCATATTTTAAGAAGAAATCATCCATAGTTTTGAAATAAATATACCTCAAATCTTTGATTATAATTATTTTTTGGGGGAAGGGATGGTGAAGAGGAATGGAGTTGCAGAAAACCTTCTAGAGAAATATGTAAATGAAAGTGAATTTAACCAATACAACTCAAGAAATGAGATGATAAAAGGGAAGATATATTGGGGATCGACATTTCTGAAATAGTAAACAATGATTTAGAGTGCTTTGAAAAAATGACAGTTATTGGCCATTTTTGGGAAAGTGGTTCATGAAGAAGGAGATTGCAGATTGGGTGACGAGGAACTAGGGTGCAGATCCAATACTAAACTATTTTCCAAAAGGAATTTTTTGTAGCTATTTTTGAAAGATAAATAATAAGGGATCAAATTTTGTAAACAAAAGGTTGGAGATTCAATAACAATTTCCTATTTTTGCAAAATGGGTAAGAAAATTTAACCCATTGACTTACAATCCAAGTAATGGACTGGTATGGGTGAGGCTATACAATCTCCCATTCAAATTTTGGTCTGGGAGATGTCTAGTGAAAAATAGAAATGTACAGAGGCGGACGCTTGAAGTAGATTTAAGGAACAATGAAAATTTAATCTACACAAGAATTTAGGTCCTTGCAATAAAAGAAATTCCAAAAGAGATAAGTCTGATATTGGGTAAAGGAGAATGGAAACAAAATTTTGAAATTGAAAAGCTATGTCTATTTTGCATAAGATGTAGATGTAGAAACCACAACAAAGAGAATTGTAGAAGGTTCTCGCACAAAACTAGGTGAGTATGGTGTGAAAAGAATCGTAAAACAACTAATCAAGAGGATTAGAAGGGTGGAAATTCCCCGAAGGCACTAGCGAATACAAACCAATGGGCATTGGCGGTGGCAGAAAAAAAGGAGACAATTGAACAAGAATTGGAAATTCAACAAGAAGAGGGGGAGTTCCAAATACTAATCCATCAATCTCCAATAGCCTATCAAATTATTGGTAATGGGGGAAGAAACTGACATAGTAGACCCAAAAATTCCTTTATCAAAAGGGGAGGAAGATGAAATTGACATCATGGAGGAATGACATATATGTCAAACAATGAAAGAAAAATCTTTTGGAAAGAGGGGAAGGAAGCCAAACAAGTAAAAAAGGGAGGAGGATGGATAGAAATAAAATCAACCTTCAATAAAAACTTATATGATGAGGTCCAAGGGAGGTTTCTCCTCCCTTGGGGGAAGATGTCACATGGAATGTTAGGGGCTTGGACGCCCCTGACAAAAAATGATTGGTGAAACACCAATTAGAAACAAAAAATGTGGATATGGTGTTGCTACAAGAAACCAAGTTGGAAGGTGCAAAAACATAAAGCTTTTTAAAATCCTATAAAGGGTGTGTTCTTAGATGCAATCGGTGCATTAGGTGGCCTAGGGGTGCTTTGGAAACCAACAAATGCTAAGATCAAACCGTGAAGTCTCAATCAACACTGGATGAAAATAAAGGTAAAATTCTTATCTCCCTTAATGGAATTTGATCTCTTTAATGTTTATGGGCTAGTGAAGTTTGAGGAAAAGAAACAAGTGTGGGATGACTTAAGCAAAGTGCTAAAAAAAAGACAATTCTAGGGGTGACTTCAATGAAATTTTAGATCTATGTCAGAAAAGTGGGGGTATCAAGTGGATAAGTCAATCCCAAAAAGACTTTGTTAGTTTTGTAGAAAAGAATAATATGTTGGATGTGAAAAATTTGAATGGGTATTTCACATGGAACAACAGAAGAAACAATTTTACAAAAAATGTGGAGAAAATTGATAGGTTTCTAGTAACGAAGGATTGGATGCAGGAAGATGTTCCACCAAAGGCAACAATAAGATCAATATTTATATCTAGTGACTTTTTGATTGAACTAATGCTTTGCAAAAACACAAAACCTTCAAGGGAGTAGTTTAAATTCAAAAAAATGTGGTTAAGATTGGAAGGTCTACTTGAGAGGATGAAAACATGGTGGTAAGAACTAATGCAAATAGAAGGCACAAAGATATACATATTTTAGAAGAAACTAATAAGAATGAAGACGATACTCAAAGAATGGAATAAAAACATCTGCAAAGAAAAATCAAGACTGGAGGAGGATTTATCTACTCTTGGTGAAATAATAATAAAAGATGGCATGAAAAATGTAGAATATGAGGAAGAGAAATCATTAATTTCCAAGTACAACAAAATTTTGGCAAGAGAAGAGTGTTATTAGAAAGCGAAGACTAGAGAAACCTGGTTGGAGGAAGGTGATTTAAACACAAAAAATTTCCACAATGTCACAAAAATAAAGAGGGGATGGAAAAAAATCCATGAGATCAAAGATGAAGGTGGAAACATGTTCTATGATGAGGAAGCAATCCAAAAAATAGGCGTTGAATATTCTAAAAATCTGTTGGGCGGGCAAGGCATCACTGAGTGTGCAAGCCTTAGAATATGCGAAAGCACATAAAAGCTAGTAATGGATGAAGAAAATGCCATGTTAACGGAACCGGTGATAGTAGAGGAAGTCAAGGTAGCCACTTTTCAAATGCAAGCAAAGAATCCCTAGGGCCCGACAATTTCAATGCCCTTTTTTATCAGGCTTATTGGGGCTTTTTGGGGCAAGAGGTGAGTGAATTGGTAGAGAAATCTAGAAGGAAAACAAATATATTAAAGGATATAAATAACAAAAATATTGCTCTAATACCAAAGAAGGAAAAAAGTGAAACTAAGTAGAATTTAGACCGATCTCTTCTTGCAATACCATTTATAAGATAATAACTCAGGTGATGAAAAACAGATTGAAGAATATTTTTCGCAGAATAATCTCTCAAGAGAAAAGTGAGTTTGTACTTGGGAGGAACATAACAAATGGTATAATCATTGCACATGAGTTAATTCATTCACTGAATAAATCAAATAGGAGCGGGATGATGGTGAAATTGGACCTAAGCAAAGCCTATGATAGGGTTCAATGGCAATTCCTAGAAACAATGGAAAAAATTGAGTTTTTTGAGAAATGGTTGAAATCAACCTAGAGTTGCATTTCAACGCCAAGATATTATGTTATCATAAATGGGTCCCCATGTGGTTTTTTCAATGGAGCTAGTGGGATTAGGTAGGGGGATCCATTATCCCCCTTCCTATTTGTGATATTAGTAGATTCCTTCAACAGGTTTATCTCAAAGCTAAGTAGGGAAGGACAATGGAAGGGAATCAAAATTGCCCCAAACCTCCCTACTTCAACACATTAGTTATTTACAGATGATACCATCTTATTTTGAAAGGATGCCATTACAAAGGTTGTGGTAATGAAAAAGGTGATTGAAATTTCTTGGAAGGAGGTTGGATAGATTGTTAACCCGGAGAAATCAAACATTTTCTTTTTCAACACGAAGTGTAGGGTTCAAAGAATCATCCTCGATCTATTGGGTTATGGAGTGGGAAATTTTCCATCAAAGTACTTGGGAATCCCCCTCTATGAAGGTTAGACGAAGCCAACCCTTTGGGAGGAAATAATTAAGAAGTGCATAGGGAAGTTGAAGAATTGGCGAGGACGTTGGTTAACATTAGCTAAAAGACTAACTCTAATCAAATCAATTATAGCAGCAATCCCTATGATGACGTGTGTGGTATTGCCAAGAAGAATGGAGAAATGGATAATCTCATTACAAAGGAAGCTTCTATGGGATGGGGTGCATGACAATAAAAAAATATCACTAATAGGTTGGGAGACGATTAAGAAATCCAAAAAGGAAGGTGGGGCAGGGGTGAAGGACCTACAAATGCACAACAAATCCCTAGGGGCAAAATTGGTTTGGAACTTGTACAGTAAGCCACATGTCCAATGGAGAAAGGTCCTAAGGGATAAATACCTTGACTCATAATTACCTGAACGAATACTTACAATAGCCAACCCAAGTAAAGGATCTACAATATATAACTTTATTTTGTCTTGCAAACCATTGATCACAGGCCACCTGTCATGGATAATAAAATATGGGAATGGTGCCTCATTCTAGCATGATTCATGGAATAGTTACCCCCCTCTAGATAAACTATCAGAAATGGAGGAAGCAATCAAATCATCCATTAATACCTATGGTGAAAATTTGAGTTCTTATGTGGTCCTCTATATGGAAAATGGTAGATGGGTGTTCAATTGGAGGAGCTTCAAAATGATTGAAGCAAGCCCAAGAGGAAGGCTAGAGGAAAAAATAGCAAACCAAAATATTTTCTTCATGGGCAAGTAAGACACCATGAAGTGGTGTGCAATGAATTCAGGGGAGTACACTCCCAGGCTTAGCTATGAGGTGCTGAGAAGGGGTCCTTATCAAGAAGGCTAGTCGAAGAAGCTATGCTAGAGAAAGTTTGTACTTCTGAAAGGAGGAGCTTTCACATGGACGACCTTACATGGGAGGATATTAATAGGGGAGCAGTTAATGAAGATATGAATGTAGGGGTCGTTCAGGTGTGCACTCTGTGAAAAATTAGACAAAACAAATAACCATATGTTAGTAGAATGTGGCTTCACACAAAATGTTGGGAGACATTTTGAGAAAAATTGGGATGGAAAAGCTCATCTCCTAATAATCTTAAAAGTATTTTCAAGACATGGCCTCGAAAAGGTAAAGATTCGAAAATGGGGGGTCTTTGGTTTGAAGTCCCAACCATATCAATTGTTTGGAAACTATGGTGCTAAAAAAATGCAAGGATCTTTAAAGAAAAGAAATCATCGGTCGAAAGCATAATTATAAAGATTGAGGGGGGTATAAATGAACACTTTAATATGCGTGCAAAATTAAAAAGCTATAGCTATGTGTCTACTTGGGAGCAACAAATGGTAAGAAACTAGTTGCTTATAAGTGCTTTGAAGGGATATCTGATAAGGAACAAGGCACAAAGGAGTGTGAAATGGGAACTTCCTCTAAGGGGAAGGCTAAAATTAAATTTTGATGATGCCTCAAGAGGCAACCTGGGTCCGTCAAGTGCGAGATTTGTAATAAGGGATGATAAAGGTGATTTAATTTAGACCCCATCAATTAAGCTACCTCTAGGGACCAATAATGAGGTTGAAGTGGTAGGTCTATATGAAGGCGTGAAATATTGCATTGATAATAAATTTCACCCAGTGGACATTGAAGGAGACTCAGAGATAATTATAAGAGCAGTGAGTACAAACTATACTCCGAGTTGGAAGATGGAAGCCTAGATCGAACACTTAGCACCAATGCTAAAGCTAGTTGGGGACTTTAGCCTCAAGCATACATATAGGGAAGCAAACATGTTGGTTGATATACTCTCAAATGAAGGCATAGACCAAGAAGTGGATAAAAAGGAGTCTAACAATCCTAGCACTTGGTCAAAGATGGAGGAATTGCTAAGAAAATAATAGTCCTTACTATGAAGTAGAGTCATCTCAATCAAAGCAGATGCCAAGTTGATCATGGTCTATTGCTCATAAGATGACAATACTTTTGTTGTTGTGAAGAGATTGTAATCCTCATCAACAGGGTAGATGCTGCCATGAACATGGTGGTACAAGCCTCAAAGGAGGAGGCTAATGGATTGATATCTTGACAATCTAAGCATAGATTCTTGAATGCAACATTGAGCTCTAAAATAGAATGATCCTCCTTACGACCTCTGCATTGGCCAGTTTGACAGTATATCGATGGTGGTGATCAGCTTACGCTTTGCTATATCTAAGGGAGAGGGACCTATAGTGGGCCACCCTAACTTTGGGCTTCTCGAAGTCTTATGTGACAATTTCAAATCACTCCCAAATTTGTACAATGGCTCCTCCTCTTTAAAATGGGAAAATCTAGTTGGCTAAGGCAGAGTGAAGTTTGTGCATTTGCAAAGCAATGGAGGTTCAAATTGTGTGCAAGTGCTTGGCGAGGAGGGGTCAATTGAGGGAAGCGGCATTAGAAACATATGATGCTTAGCTTTCACGCTTGTTTAAGGTTGAATTGGAGGAAGCACTGGCAACTATCATACAGATCACATGGGAGCATAGGTTGCAGGGTGACCACTTTCATGATGGTGCAATGTTGGGCTTGTTCCTGACTAATGTTTTGCATACAAACAAAAGCAAGCGGGTGGCAAAAAGCTGTCTAAAATTTTTGGGTGACATGTTTGTGGAAGCGACATTGAAGGCCATAGTGGCCTATGAAGAATGGCTAGAGGAAGGCTTTATTTGCGGTTTGGTGGATGTGGCCTGTGCAAGGGATGAACTGAAGGTTGGAGCAACAGTGAAAAAATTTAGGGGGTGGTAATGGCTAAAGATCTGAGTAGGTTTCTTGATCATGTAACTGCAAATAAGAATGTATTGTCTAAAAGGTTGATTAGTAGGGTGAGTGATCTTGGGACTAGCCTAGTAACCATCCTTTCAAGCACTCAATGAGTGGTTTATCTTGTGATTTGTGATGTAAATTTATTTTAAGCAATAGGAAGAGTGTTACCCTCTCTGGTAGTGTTTGCCAAAAAAAATATATACCTCAAATCTTCAAGCTAATCTTGAAGTTGTATCTTCCTTGACTCATTTGTACTATTATAAATAGTTTGGAGGATTTCCCATGCTTCATAGGCTTTAGAGAGTTCCCAATATGAATATAAAGTTTCAAAGACATAGAAATACTTATGAGGCCAATAGCTTCCTCATTTTGAAGCTTCCATTTTTATTGAACCTCCTTGGATGTGGATGGATCTAGCTCTAACTTGGATTTGTCGCAACATCCAAGAGATGTTTAAATCTAAATATAAATAAAATGTGTGTTTTCCAAGAATAATAATTGTAATAATTTAATTTAACTTTCGAAATTAAAATAGACATTTCCAAGAATGATAATTGAAAGAATTTAATTTAATTTTCATAATGAAAATAAACATGATTGTAGAAAAAGTATTTTCATAAGTAAAAAAAATTTAACAATCTATAGTTAAGAAATTAGAAATAGTTAATAAAAAAATACTTTGAAACTTTAAAAAAAAAGTTAATCTCTTATGTTAAATTTCCAAACTTTAAAGAAATTTAAAATATACATTTTAATAACATTTTTAAAATCAAAAATCAAAAAACTTTAAATTACCTTTAAATAATATATTTTAATAGACTAAAAAAACCCTAAAATAAAACCACTTAATTTATTTAAAGTATATGGTTTTAAAAGAATAAAAAACATATAAAAAAAAAAATTATAAAGGGAAAGCTTACTCTTGTGTAAAGCTTCTCTTTTTATTAAAAGAAATGAAAACTTTTAATTGTTTTTTTTTTAAAGATTAAAGCTTTACTTTCTTAATCTAAATGGAGGACACATTTAGTATAAAATGTTTTAAGATTTTTTTTAATGAAAACTTTATTAGAACTTTTATGAAGACGGATTTTGAAATGAGATTTTACGTTTTATTTAAATTTTATGTGAAAACTCGTCTAAAAAAATGAGTGGGCTTCTTTTTTAGAGTTTTGAGGACAGCCCAAAAATGGGCGCAGCTAGGAGACTTCACATATATTGCTAAATTGCAAAGTTTTTTAAATATGAAGTTTGTGCAAAAAAAATTTAAAATTATTTGCAAATCTATTTAAATATGGAGTTTATTTTTAAAAAATGAATTGTTATTTGACAAATAAATTTATGTATATTTTATTTATGAAAATTTGTGATTTTTTTAAAAATATTGGGTATTGCAGATGATAGCAAAAAATCCAACTACAATTTAAGACTATATGCAATTTTTTTTAGAAAGAAGAAAACTTTTGCTATATATATATATATATATGACAATTTTTTTTAAATGTATTTGAAAAATGTATTGCAGATAAATGAATTAAAAAAACTTTATTGCAAATTTTTGGATTTGTTAAAAAAGATTTTATGTAAAAACTTTGTATTGAGAAAAAAAAACCTCTTATTGGGAGGTTTCACAAAAAATTACACTAAATGTATTTGACAAAAAGTATACTTGATATATTGTTGCAAAAAAAATATTGAAATATTGAAATTGGAAGGAAAAGTTTAAAAATGATTTAAAATCAATAAACCTACATAAAGGCTAGAATAAATAATATTAAATTATTCAAAAAAAATGTTTTTCTAAACAAACTAAACTAGCTCTTCTCCTATCTCAAGAGTGCCTCCAAAATGATTGCTCCGAAAGATGGTAAACCTTCAATAATACAACTCAAACACGGATTAGTAACTTCTTGTTTTGATACCGTGAAAGGAAAAATGAACCAAGTAAAGGAAAGTACTAATCAATGAGCATTATTTGAAGAAAAGAGATTACCATAGTGTTGAAAAGCCAAATCAAGAACTGCAAAATGAAGAGGAGACATAAGAATTTGATAAAGGGAAAAACAAAGAAAGAACCTTAAGATTATGAATATGGCAAATGCCTAAAAATAATACAAATGAGAGAGAAAGAGCAATTAAGCATTAAGCTTACTTAAGGAATGAGAGGAGAAGCACCTCAATAAATAGAGGTGAGAAGAGGAGTTACAAAGTAACTCCCAACTCTATGGATGCCATCATTCATCTTATGTGTGTACAAGGTGTCAAGATCCTCATAAGGAGGACGTTACACCGAAGCCACCAATATTGCTTTATAAAAGAATTAAATAAAATGAGTCATCCTCACACATGTGTGAGGAGACAAAAAGTACAAAATACTTTTAGGGATTCCTTTGGAACATCCTACAAGTAAATAAATAATTACAATTTATAAATAACCCTTACCAAGTAAAAATCAAACTTCTAATGAAGTATAAGAAGTATGAGCCATCTTTTAGGAGGATACATTCCTATGGAAAAATTTCCCCAACTTCGTATATACTCACAATTTTCACCTTTAATCTCATCCCCTCTTTTATATTTATGACAATTGATAGATTATATACTTTCCATTGGTCAACCCTCCTTATTTACTTGGAAGTGATTTAGACTACAGTTTTGAACCTAGGATAATTTTTTTGTTAATAATCAATTGGAGACAAAAGATTTAGTCATAAATGTTGTTCCAAATTCAACAAAAAAAAATGATTATTGTTGTGCAATGTAAAACTAGTCACAAATTTTTCCCATTTATGGGGCTCAAAGGAGATCTTTAGACTAATCCAAGGATGGATGTGAAGTGGTACTCATCAAATGAAGGGTGGGTCGAAGTAAACTTTGATGATGCAAAACGTGGCAATCCAGGGTTGTGTTGTATTTTAAGAGATCATACAAGCAGATGGGCTAGTAGAGTGGGCAAAGCATCTAGTAGACAGGAAAAATGGTGAAGTCAAGTTTCAAGCGGCATGGTTAGGAATAAAACTGTGTAAGCAACTTGGAATAAGAAAAAATCATTTGGAATGAGATTTTATGATCATGATAAATGCTATAAGGAGACAATCGACTCCCAAGTGGAAGTTGTGTCGATGGCTAAATCGAATTTTAGCAAAGTTGAACGATATAGAGGATTTCAAATTAAGTCACATTTATCAAGAGGAAAACTTTGAAGTTGATTCCCTGTCGAAGGAAGCAATTAATGTAATCGATGAGCACGATGGTACACTAGTGCTCCATATAATCGCCCCCACATGTGTGGAAGCCGTCAGATTGTTATGAAGGGAGGTGGATTAAATGAGTTTTTTGATGTCAGTATTAATCACTAATGCAGATGGCGGTGGATGACTCTTTAAAACAACTCAGAAGCTCCTTGTTTCACCAAACCTATTTGAAGAAATCAAATGGAGACCACCATTAGCTTGGGGGCAAAGGAGAGTCAAATGGCCTTCAAGGGTGTGGTCTCAGATGTGCGCTGAAGAATATTTTCAAGATCATTGATGAGGAGTTGTTGGGGGCAATAAAAAATATCCTTGACAAAAGGTTCTTGATGTCGACCTATTGCTAAAAAGTTAACATTGACGCTTCCTCAATGTTCCTGGCATGGCTCCTCCAAGCGCAAGAGGAAATTGTGATAGTGTGGTTCCTAATGTGTCACTTGGTTGTTGTGAGATGATGGGAGGCATTGGAATATTATTTGGGCATGGGGTGTTGGGTCTTAGCTTGAGGCCTTCAGGAGGTGTTTGGCCATCGCTGACTAACATTTCAATGGCCTATGGGTACCGTTTGTCATATGGAGTATGGGAGAGGACCAGGAGGAAAGGATGTGGGTGGTTGTAGGCAATGTTGCTTTGCTAAAGGAGTTAGGGGGGGGTCGGTAATCTTGCAAAATGGGTGGTAGTATTGCCTTTGCCAGCAGCCCACAAAGAGGAGGGAAATGAGAGGTAGGAGGAGGATTTAGGGATGGTGGTTGAAGACAATGGTTGATATGCTTTGCAGCCTATGCATAGGCGCATCTATGTAATTTTATTGTTTTTGCTTGGTTGGAATGCCACGTTTATGTCGATGTTTTCGAGGTTGGGCCCCAGTGCCTAATTTATATAAAAAATTGGTCACAAATTTAGTAGTTAAATTGATAGTCATTGTGGTAGAAAATTATAGGGTGTAAAAAGAAGAATGAGTTGACAGTTCTTTTCGTTAACAATTTTATAGGTATATAAGAAGAATGAGTTGACGTTTATGTTGAAGACTATGGTTGATAGTTTTTCTTTAACAATTTTATAGGTGTATAAGAAGAATGAATTGACGCTTATGTCGATGTTTTCGAGGTTGGGCCCCTAGTGCCCAATTTATATAAAAAAAATTGGTCAAAAATTTAGTAGTCAAATTGGTAGTCATTGTGGTGGAAAATTATAGGGTGCAAACTTCTATGAGGTTATAGTTCTTTTGTTTAACAATTTTATAGGTGTATAAGAGGCATGAGTTGTCATTTAATTAAGGTTTGCACTGTTTGGTGGTGAAATGATTTGGCTTTTCATATTTTCAATATAGCATTATATAAGTGAATTTTAAATGTAAGGGGTATATGATAGATATTTGTTATGTATGGCAATCTATTTGAGCATTAATATAGTAGAGCATCACATTTATTAAATGTAGAAATTAGGAATGTGTAATATGTATGGTGAAAATTTCACAATAGATCATGATTATAAATATCATGGAAGATTTTGTATTGTTTATATAGAAATCTTGTAATGCATCTATATCATAAAAAATTTAAGATTCTTAAAAGGTTTTGATTTGCTTATAACAATATTGAAATTCTATCAAAATAAAGTAAATTTTAATTAATTAGATTATAAAATATAATACACAAAAATAAACATCATACATTACCAAATTGAGTATATGCACTTGAAATTTTGTGGAATAAAATCCAATCTTGTTGGAAGGAATCAAGTTTAAATATTTCCATATAAACTACCTAAGAAGGGGAAAATACATTCCAAGCTTTCTCAAATGAATCCACACTTTTCACAAATATTAAAAATATTGTTGTTAACTTAGTCCAAACATGATAATATAAGTAATTTAGGAAAATAAGTAAATAAATTGAATACACATAACAAATGATGCACACAAATATTGAGAGGGGGGGTGATTTAGTATAGATTAAAATTTTACTCCTCCTTAACTTAATATAGCAATATTATTCATGCAAGATGTAGCAATTTGAGAACATGCACAAAAGAGACACAATTTTATGTGGAAACTCTTATGAGAGAAAACAACAACAAAAACTTGCTTGTATTAATCTTGTTACAAATAATTGTAAGCACCAACCCACAGGGGACTCCAATCTCCTCCACTAAGCATCAACTCAGCAAGAGATTCCAATCTCTTCCATACAAGGCTTCAACTTCATGATCTCCCAAATAGGAGGATCCAACCTCCACAAGAATGATATGAATAATTTTAACTTGCCACTCCTCAAATTTTCCCTACTACCTTCTCACAAATTTGCAATATAGTTTTCACAATTTCGGCAATAATGTCTTCTCAAAATCAACAAAAAAATCTTCATGAATTTGCAAATAATGTTCTCTTTAAATCTACAATAAGGTCTTCATAAGATCTACTCAATAAACCTCCATGATCTCTCTTATGTTACTTACACTCTTCTCACAAATTTGTTACTATAAATCTGCTCAAATAAGTCTTGTAGATCTACTTGAATGACTTTATCTCTACTATTCATGCAAAAAATATTCCTTGAAGATTGATTATATTTACCTCGCTCAACATTTTTTTTATACTTGGCAAGGTGTCCCTTCACCCAAGGGAGGTGACCCTCCAAGAAAGGTCAACTGCTGGTGTAATTAATATTTAATTACACTTTGCATAAGTTTACTTAGGCATATTTAATTTCTAAGTTTTAGGTTCTTATCTTTATCTTTTGAGCTATCTTGTTACTCAAGATAAGATTAGGTTTAGCATCTTTGCTTTTATAAAGCAAATCTTTTATAAAGTATCATTATCTGTAATTAATTGAATTCTCGAATAATAATGTTGCACATCTTTTTGCAATATCTCGCCTTTTTTGATTTTTCTCTTCTGTGGAAGGCTTTTTAGTTTGCAAATCTGATCATGGGTTTCTAACATGGTATCAGAGCCTTGATTTGTAGCCCCTTCTCAGATTTATGGAGAGATTCATGCAGAGTTCGTTTGGATTCCTCGAGGGTTTCATACCTCGAGTTTGTCTCTCTATTTGGGTGTTCTTGCATGGTTGCTTTCGGCGTATGTTGGAGGAAATCTGAGCTCATTTTCGAGTCCAGGGCTACCGAAAAAGTCAAGATCGACTTTTGTTTCGCCTGAATCCGACATTTTATGCCAGAGTTATGAGGGTTTGAAGATTTGTCAGATCTGGGAGTTGCGAAGCTTCTGGTGCATTTTCAGGCAGATCGGACCTCGCCATCAGATCCAGAGCATCCAAGAGACGAAAAATAACATATAATACGCCCTCGGCATCAGGAGCTTTTGAGGCTTTTTTTTTGTTTTAGAGACCGTACGGTCTGTGTACGGCCCCTGTGCACGATTCTAAAAAATATCAAAAAAAAAATTCATTAGTGTTTTGTCTTTTTTTGAAAATCAAAAATAAAAAAATAAAACGCAAATTTTTTTTTGAAAAAAACCATATAAAAGTCTTTTTGTGTGGAGTTTTTGACTTTTACAGGGCCGTACCACGCCGTCGTCATACATCACATTTGTCTTTGCGACACGTTTTCTCCGCCATTGCTTTGGTTTTATTCTCCGACTCGTACAATACGCCCGGATGGTGGCTCCCACTCGAGCTCTCGGTCCTATTGTAAGCCGGAGGCGGTTCCATTCGGCGGCCGGTGAAATGCCGTAGCCACTGCCCTCCTACTACCCGCCGGAAGCCTCCTAGTGGCGGGGATTCTATTTGTATATTTTGCCAGGTGGTCATATGGCCGGACTGATGGCCAAAGCAAAGGTGCCAAAAATTTTCCCCTATTTAGCCTGCATTTACCCTAATTTTCCCTCTTACAACCCTTTTCTTCATTTTGTCATAACTTTTGATCCCAGAGGCAAATTTTTTGAAACAAGATATTGCCGGAAAGCTGGCGAGCCCAATTTTTTGATGGTCGCGGTCTATTTCCTAGAGATTTTTCTATTTGATGGAATTTTTTCAGTTGAAGTCAGATGTTTAGATTTCACTTCAGAGGGCATATCTTTTGACTCGGTGATCCATTTTTTGTCATTCTTGCGGCGTTGGAAAGCTGATTTAGTCCTCTACAAAGATATAAGGTCTATTTATATTTTATATTTATGCATGTTTGTATACTCTCCTTTTTATTGTAATAAACGAACTAAGATAAAGTTCCATTCA
>VDFB02037769.1:0-25287 GCA_007258455.2 Sequoia sempervirens | reverse complement strand
GCTTGAAATGGGTGGTTATGCAAGGCATAACACCATCCATAAGTTGACTCACCTTAGAATTTCAAACATTCAATAACGGAACTCTTTCTTATGTCGAATCATGATTTAAATAAGTTTTAGGAGGCTTATGTGCTACTTATGTCTGAGGTATGAGTGCAAGATCGATCCCAACACATCCTTAAGTTGCATTTAACTATCATTACATAGAACCAAGGATTATGTACTTCCAAAGTTATGTCCTCAATTTTCTCTTTACCCATCCTAGCTAACACTAGAGGTGTTTCAAATGCATACATGATGAGATTTATGAGGTTTCAAGTGTGGTATACTATGTTGAACATATAGTTTGTTTGTAAGTGAAACTCACAAAAATCTTACTCTAACATCCAGGGTTTGCTACATGCTAGGCATGTTTATGGATAAATCAATCCTTCAGTTTAAGGTTACTCGAGGGAATTTTAGAGAATTATTAGTACAAAATTCTTAGTTTGAGCTAATATCTCTTAATTGTGTTGCCTCCAATTAGACATTAACCCCTTCTTCATCTTTTCGATTAAACTGAACTATGATTTTTAATTTAAACATTGCCTAAGGTTCACTAGGAGGAATCAATAAATAGTCTCTAAACACTCCCTTACATTTTCTAAGTTTGAAATAAATGGTTACTTTCATAAAGTTGAACTATACCATCAGCAGTAATTTATTTAATTATTCAAGGTTATACTTTACTATCCACAATAATTCAACTTCTCTATCAACATCATTAATGTCCTTTCAGGTGGCAAAATTTAGGTTCCTTTAATCATAGATATTAAGGTGATTTATATTATTTCCCTAACTCATTAAAAACCCTAATAACTATATTTAACGACAATATCTACCTCCTTAAAGTTCAAGAGAGGGAGCGACAATGGTGATAGGTTTGATAACTCATATTAGATGCACTAACACATTTTCTAACATGCACATCACTTGCATAATCATAATAATCTTGAGGGTTTCTCCTTTGTAAACTTAAGTTCTTTCTAGTTACTTATCACTAATTAAATACCTAAAATGGTGAAATTCTTGGCTCACATGACTTTATAAATTTCAGTAAGATATGTTTAATTGCAAATAGATTCCATAGTTTTCCCACAAGATAGACCCTCAAAATTTATTAAGTTGGAGGTATTTCGAAACTTAATTTTTGCAAGTTGATTCACTGGTTAACCACCTACACATTAGCTAAGACCCATCTTATTCCCAGAGTACCCAGTGTTGTAACCTAGGCTCTGATACCAAGTGTCATGCCCATAACTTTACACCAAAACAACCCAACTAATTTTTTTTAAAGATACATTAACTCTAACACAGATACCCTTATTAATTCTAATGTTATTTTTAACAAGATTAAGTGTAATATATATATGTGTGTGTGTGTGTGTGTGTGTGTGTGTGTGTGTGTGTTTGTATGAATGTTTATACCATATTATAAACTCATATATATATACAATATTTATGTACAATATTATTAAATCCAAAATTGACTTCTTCACAAGTAAAAATTATTGTGTATTTAAGTGTAACATTAATATTATTATTTTATATAGTTATATATGTGGAATATCAATATTATTATTTTATACAATATTATTAACTCCACATTATTGTAATTCATTGCAAGTAAAGATTATTTACCCATCATTAAATAAGTGTAATATTAACATTACTATTTTATATAACTAAAAAAAAATGTAATATTACTATTACTACTTTATATAGTTAAATATGTGAAATAATAATATTGTTACTTTGTATATATAGATCACATCAATACTAAGGCAAGGCTTACCTATTAAATTTCATATTGCTTATTTCATTCTTTAACAATGGACAAATATAAAGATTTTTCCTTTAGTTAGTTCTTATTTGTTCGCATAGTAAAATATTGTTCGACTTTCACACAAATCTATTTTTATTGTTATTACACTCCTTACCTGCGAATGTCTATAATAATAGCAATATTAATACTAATGTATCTTTAACGCCACTTTCTATGTGTATAGTTTTACATCGAATTTAACAACATATGGACTATGTTAATTCTTAATGTTGTCTCTATTTTTTTATTAAAATTACTATTAATGTCTCCAGATAGTGATTTTAAATTGGTTAATAAAATCCATATTTGCTACAATTCCTTAAATACTAAGGTTGATAATATAATTACCATACTTACCATTAACATTAATATCGAGATTGATGGCAAGCGGTGCGGGCGGGAGAAAGAGCGGAGGGAGTGTTCTGAAATCTAGTGAGGAAGACCAAGGAGATGATGATGGTGATGGTGATGGGTTTGATTTAGCCTTGTGTCCCATTTGGTGTGTTCCTCTACATGCGGTTTCGTCGGAGGTGGGGTTTTATTTGGCTCCTTTTTCATCTTTTCGCTTGGCGACTGTGGGTGTTGCTCGGGAGGCACTTATGGTGGTTCTACTCTCTTCTCTGGGTCGAGTGCTTTTTGGGAGCTACCTTGTTGTGGGCTACTATGGTGGCCTCTTTTTCTTTGGTTGTGTTTTGGTGGATATTGTGGTCTCGGGTTTGTTGTCTAGGGCTTTCCCTCTTTGTTGTGTGTTCTTCCTTCAGCTTGGTTTCTTTCCGAGCTTGTTTTGGTTGATCTTTGTGTGCTTTGGTGGAGGAGTTGTTGTTACTTGGATGGGCCTGGAATGTGCGGTTTTTTACCTATGCTTAGCTCTAGGTCTAGTTTTGCCTCTTTTGGAGCTTCTTTCTATGTGCTTCGCCTGGTTTCAGTTGGTTCTTGTTGCTCTGTGGGTTTTTCTCTTTTTGAAAGTGCTCTGCTGGTGGGGTGCATGGTGGTGCCTTCTTGAGTTACTTTTTGTGGTACCTCTCCATTCCAGTCTCTCCTTAGAGGTTAGTGTTCTCTGGTTGGTCTTCTTTGTGAAGATTCCTGGTGCTTTTTTGTTTTGCCTCCTTAGTTTTTTCTTGGAGGTTCTCTGTGGTGTGCAGTTGTGGGGGTTCTTTTTCCCTTGAGGTGGATTGGTTGGAGGTTTGGCCTATTCTTGGTCCTATTCAGTGTAATGGGATGGCTTGGGTGATTTCTTTGTTGGCCTGCTTTCTAACTGGTTCCTTTTGGGTTACCCTTAGCCCATGCTTATTGTCCTCTTGGTGGTGTTCTAGTGGTGGTTATTGCCTTGGGTTTCTTGTGAGTGCTCCTGGTTTCCCTTTTGTGGACTGGTGGTGCTTTCCTTTGGTTGGCTCTGTGGAGTTTTGGCCTATCTTTGGCTCTGACTGAAGTGTTGGCATAGCTTGGGGGCTTTATGGTTTGGCCCTCTCTGTGTCTTCCTTGTTGGGGCTCCCTTTTCCCTCTTGGGTCTTGTTTGCTTATGTTCTGCTTGGGCTTGGATCTCTGCTCTTTGTGACATTTTGGCAAGTTCTCTAGTGTGCAAATTGTGGCTTGTTGGTTGTTGGTTAGGTTATGTTTATGGTGTTATCTTTGGGCCCAGTTTTGTGCAATGTTTGAAGAGTTCTCTACTTCCTCCTACCAGTACCCGTTGCTTGGGCTACCTTGGGATGTGGTGTTTTCCCTTCCTTCTGATTTCACTTTCTGTTGGGATCTACAGTTGGACTCTCTTATAGAGGGGATGACTATTCCTTTTGAGGTGGAACCTTCTTCTATTGAGGTGGATTTGGTGGTTGTAGTGTTGCTCGGTAGTTATTCTCTCTTATGTTGGCTCTTATTGAGGTGTTTCTGGTGTGAGGAGGAGAGTGGTGATTTTGGAGGTTTTGGGTCTCATTTCATCCTCTCTTTTAGAGGCGAGCCCCCTCCTCTTGAGGTGGAGGTTGGGTTGGTGTCCTTGGTGGGATGGTGATGTTGGGAGGCTACTGGTAGCAATTTGGAGGGGTGCTATTGTAAAATTTTTGATTGTATGGGGATGTTTTCTTCCTCAACTCAGCCTTGTATTTCTCATTTTGAGGTTGAGAATTCAAATGGGTTGTCTGCTTTGTTTGGGAACTGTGGTTTCCCTCTTTTTAATGGTTCAAAGGTGAGCTGGAGTTGTAAGGAGGTGGATGGTGACCAGTCATTTGTTCTTTTGGGTTAAAGGTCCCTGAAAAACCCAGTTAAGGGTTTAAGGTCCCTTCAAAACCTTTGGATTTAAGGTCCCAGGTAAAACCTAGTTGTATTTGGTCTTGGGCTTTAGGCCCCTGCAATTACTTTGTGCAGCATGTGTTTTCCTGCTACATTCTCAGTGTTGTTGCTGATTGGTTGTTGATGGTATATGGTTTATCTTTGATGCAACATATTTTTATTGGATAGGGTTACGAGTCCCTTCAAAACCGTTATGTAATGGGTTTCAGGTCCCATCAAAACATGTTTTTCCCATAATCAAAAACATTAATATCAAGATTTTAAATTTATTTGTTTATTTTATTTTCTCATATTTTATTAGTATTAAATTAACCTGCTGCTTATTGTCATCACAGTCACTTTATTTAATATTTCTTTCTTCTTCTTTTTTTCCTTTAATAATACTATATAATATAATATTAATATTAACTTAATTTCAACGCTATTGTTGCTCAATCATCATTTATAAGATAATTAATTTTGATATTTTATTAACATTAATTCATAAATAATAAAATCAATGTACGTTCACAATAATAAAAATATTATTATTTAATCATTGAAATCTTGGTAATCTCTTCATCCTTTTGGCAGCAATGTAATATCTATATTATTGTGTAGCCCACTATAATTAAGTATGGATGATAGTAGTAACAAACTAAATCATTCTTAAACCCATAATATAGTAATTCTCTTATTCTTATTATATATTATTTTGTTCTATTTATTATTATTTTAATCAATGATTAAGCTCTATTATATTACTATAAATTATCCATGATTAAGATTTAATGACAATGTAGATTTTCTTAATAAATATATACCTAATTAAAACTCTTTTATTAAGCGATTGATAATCTAATGCTGATGATATTATATTAATATTATAAGTGAACATTATTCACGATTTTACAAGATTAAGTAAAACTATTTTACTTGACAATATTAGATCATCATATTGATTTTCTCTTTAGCATTTAAGATTCCTGAAGATAGTATTATTATTGGCATTATTGAATATCCCATAACACCCTCCACCAAAGTCATTAATTCATAAATACCAATAGCCACATTCGCTACAATAAATAAATTGCTACTAATACCCATTTTATTTGAGTTAGCCTTAATAACATAGTGATCACTGACATTCTTTCCATGGTATTTCAACTCATGTTGCAGTTATCAGAACTAACTAATTTTTCTCTCAAAAAATAATACCACTAGATGCAAAAATTATTATTATGGATACAAATTATTGGGGCGAGCCATGCAATAACATCCTCTGAGACTTAATCTTCTTCTTTTTTTCCATTGGCTAATGAAGTCAGCAATAGTGTTGACAGTGACACAACTACTTTCTAGAGAATTCACTCTTTTAAATTAATTAGAGGTTGATAGCTTAATCATCATGCCACAACCCTGAATTATTAGATCTCCAATCTTTTATGTTGACAAGGTAATAAATGAGGGTGGCTCATTCAAAAAGGTTAGTGTATTTATGACAGTAATATTTATGAACTATGTTGGCAAACATCCAAGGGAAAAAAAATTAGCATGTTTGATATCTCCTTTTTATTCTTTCTTTTGACCGAATTGAAAATAGCAAGAGAATTCCCAAAGGAAGTGGGACACTTAATCCTGGTAAGGACTTTATGTTAGATAAATTTTACAACCCTAATTTTTTTCTTGTTGGATGCATACCACAAAACTTCATTTCCCAAGGAACTAAATAGGCACTGAAATCTTCAACTTGCAAGTTTATTATGTTTAAGCTTATCCCTTTTATTTTTGTTTAAATACTAGGAGGACCAGTTTAAATAGCTATTTTATTTTAGCGCTGGCAACCCTTATGTTGTTTGGTTGTTGAAGCTCCAATTCTAGCACTCTAGGGTCAATGTAGACCACGCCCAACATAGGACAATGGCCTCTATGCTCACCGCTTATGGAGGCTACAACCAACTACGCTACTTACAGGTTTTGAAGATCCACCAGGAAGATTGGTTTTTTTAATACTAACAAGTACAATGGTCGCTTAGTGTTTCACCAACCCAAGGGATGCTCAAAGAAATCATTATCTTCCTACAAATAATGTATTTTGAATAAATTAGTGTTTTACACTCTGCCCATAACTCATCTTTTAACACATCCTACCAAAGCCATCTTAGTTTTATAGTAGTTTGCATAACCTTAGAGTAAAGTGGCTCTGATGAGCATATCTTCTAGTGGTTCAAGAGTAAGCAAGATTATGGACTTACAGCGTGAAGAAGTAGATATTGGTCAAGGCTTGCAAACCATTCTACAGTGGATCAAAGTGCTGATAGATGGTTTAAGAAAAACTGATAGAGCAGAACCATAAAGGAATTTTATTTTTATTTTTATTTTGTGTTTTATATTTCATTTATTCTAGCATGAAGTTGGGGGGAAAAAAGGCAACCTCTTTTAAAACCTCTATTCGCATAGTATGGACAACAAAAAATTGTATTAACCCTGTTCAAATGTGCAGATCTATTTTTCTTGTTTCAGTCCAAAAATTAATGTAAGTATATAATTAATTTAATACAGATCTAAATATAATTCATATTCCATTTGATAGAAATTGTATAAATGTTTATTTCTCTAAAATTTTACCTCAATATTGAATAGTGAAAATACATCTTGTTGTAATGTAAATTGTGCCAATTAATTTAAAAAATGCTCATGCTCATCACATTCTTTGATATGGTTTAGAGTTTAGCTATATCTTAGTCTAATTTTATTGAAAAAAAAAAAAGTAAAAAGGAAAGGAAATAGCATCAAGCTGAAACCTACATGCATTGCTAGGTAAAAAACTTTATTTATATGTTCAAATTATTATTTTTTTGTTTATACTTATAAACCCTGATATTTAGATTCACTTATCTTCAATAGGTGAAATCTACTAACATGATTTGTTCCTTAAAACTTCCTTAAAATTATATTATAACATTCTTAGCAGCAAAAAGATTCATCTTACAGTTGTTCATTTTTTCATTACCAAATGGGTTCAACCATTTCATTCTTACGATGTTTTAAATGAAATAAGGAGTTGACAGTGTAAAGAGATCAATCAACATTTTTCTTTGATTCTCCTAAATAAATTTGTAAATAATTTCATACAAAATGATAAGGCTTTATTTTCTAAGTTATTCATTTGACATATATGAACTTACTTCTTTAAATTTAAGATCACAAAAAATATTAAGAAACTGTGATTTGTACATGCACATAACAAGGATTTTCTCTTTTCATCCCTCCATTTTCAACAAAATACTACTTTCAATATTACAACAATATCTAATAATACAATAAAAAACATACAAAACTAGTAAGGCTTGCTCTCCAGCCTATTGTAATGGCATCATGAAGCCTCATGGGCTCTAGCCATACCCCCGAGCAAGAAATATTTCAACCCCAAGATGATGAATGGAGTCTTCTCCAACTTTACAAAAGAGATAAAAATGACACAACATCAAATTGCATACATATAGGCTCCCCACTTATCCTATTCAACAAATATCCATACAATCATGACACCATCATACAACAAATAAACAAGGGAGAATGAAAGTAGAGAACTTATATCTTTCTTTAGGTGAAGGGATTGAACTCTTTTATCCATTTTTCCTCTCCAAGCCAAGCCATCTTGATCTCTATCACCCCAAAGAGGTGGACTCCTCTCCTCTCCTCATTCTTTCTACCATATCCACTCAAGTTCTTCAAGAGGAGAAGTGGTTAACACCCCACTCTTCCTTCCTCTCCAAGATATATAGGAGTTTCAACTTGCAACCTTTGAATGGGGAGGTGTGAAGTGTACCTCCCTCCATTAATGAGGATCTTTCCTCATTAAAGAGGGGAACATGCACTTGGAAAACCTCTCAATCTTTTCACCCCCATCCCCTCCTCAAAATTCGTCACTTCTCATTATGAGGACTTTTAAGGAGTCAAATTATGTCCTTGGAGCCCTATTGCATGCCCACTTGACCCCTACCACTATGGTATAGACCCTAGGGGGTTTATTTTTGCATCCCAACCAAGAAATTGACCAACAACCCTCTTTAAAGACCCACTTAAGGATCCATCCGAGTTTCACACTTGGATAAGGGTTTCTAACCCCTAGCCCCACTTACACCCACATAGCACATAATCAATTATCCTTTTAATATCAACCCTCACCACCTTAATTTACCAACTTATTAACTTTATTTATTTTTAAGCCCCAAAAAGGGGTTCAAATTCATGACCTCAAGGAGATGTCTTTTGATGTGTTCTCAATGGTCTTCCCTTCTCGTACGAACACTCTTCCTTTCCTGCACATTACCAATGAAACCATAAGCAACAATCATATATCACATTAATCTGATAGCTGAAATAAGATTTGATTGTACAACAATTTCATTCACAATTTCAACTCATATTCACAATTTATGAGTCCTAACTCCTTCATAGTAACATCAATAAAAATGTAAGAATGAAATGCAAGAATATTGTCACATAATCACACTACTTCTTACCATATGTTTAAGAAAACGTAAAAAAAAATAGGGTTTTACTAGTCACATGCAATAATCACGTGCAAGGTGGGGTCTTACTAGAAGCTATGAATTCTTAAGTTACTTGTCTAGAAATATTTTCCTTATTGAAAATGAAGGTTAACTATACATTTGTTCTATTTCGAATAAATATATTCCATCTAATTGAAGATGACATTTTCTATTTCTGTTGAGGAGTAGTTTGTATTAAAAAAATGAAATAATTTGTATTCCTTTGTTAAGATACGAATTGTTGCAGTAATATAGGTATGTGAATGAAAATATTCTATCACCTTGGCTTAACTTTGACTACAACATTCGGAAATATAAACTTGCATTTAAAGTCATGTGAAGGGATCCTTATTTATCCTCACAAAGGCATATTCTAGGGAATGTTCCCTTAAAGCCCCTTTGTTGACTTTCCCTCCCAAAGGCATTTAAACTTCTTACAAGGTTTTCAATGCTTCTTCCAAAGGCATTTAAGCCCCTTACAAAGGCATTAACTTATCTTACATCCTCACTAACATGCCTTCAATTCTCTTACATCCCCCTCACCCCTTCACCTACAAGTAAACTAACCAAGTTGCACAAGAAAATCAATTCTTTTAAATAAGTAATTACCTTATTTATCCTCAAAATGGCATATTCTAGGGAATATTCCCTTAAAGCCCCTTTTGTTGACTTTCCCTCCCAAAGGCATTTAAACTTCTTACAAGGTTTTCAATGCTTCTTCCAAACTCATAAATCCTCTTACAAAGGCATTTAATTGCACTTACATGTCATCTTGTCCCTCTTACACCTTCAACAACATTCTCTTACATTTCAACCATATTCATTTAATTCTCTTACATCCTCTTACACATCCACCTATATGCCTTAACTCTACACATTCTCCAAAATGTCCTCCACCTCCATCCGTTAGCCTTGTGACAAGTGTCACAATTCTATTGGCTCCCCTTTTAGTCCCATATTCATCAATTTCACTCTTTAAGATTCAACCCTTAAATCCTATAAGTAGAGGCCTCTTCTACTTGAAATGGATCCATCATCTCATGCAAAGTCATTATGCTCATTTCATCCATCAATCATCCAATTGCTATCACTATCTTTGAGGGCAATTCGAATTTATCAAATCCACTTTGATCCACAACTTCATGCTTTTCATATCATTTTAGCTTGAATCTACTATCATTTTGCATCAAAATCACCATTGTTCATCAGGATCTTGGAGCTTATCAAATTGGGATTGGGAAAGGGTCACTTTCCACATCAAAGTGACACCAATCCCCTATGGGATGGAGTTTGAGTAGCTTAGATTAGGATTTCATGTTCATTTACTTGTTATTTCATGTTATTTTGATCATGTTTTCATCTTCTTAGCATGCTTAAGAATCTCATAGGGAATGCTTATTTTTCTTGTTTAAATGACTATTACTCTTGGGTTTGTCCATGTTTGAGCAAGTATAGGTTGGCATTCACATTTTGGCACTAGAAGGAGGGAAATTATCTTTTGCTTGTTGTTGTGCTTAGGTTTGATAACACGCCATGTTTGATAACATGTCTAGTTTGATATTATTTGCAGATTGAAGAGAAACATCAACTTGGAAAACTAAAAGCATTTTTTAATGCTCATTATAATAGCTTAGGATTTCCAATTCTGCTCTTCATTTTCTATTTTAGAACTAACTAGCATTACTTTGGGCTTAAAATTAACCATCTACTTAAGCTTTTCAAGTTGGTTAAAATTGAACTTAGAAATTTACTAGACATTGCTATGTGGGATAAAATTGAACAAGGAAAACTCACACTCAGTTTGGTGCTTAAAATGAACTCATCTTGTTTTACAAGGTTAAAATGAATGAATGCTTTCTTTTTTGTGACACACTTGTAGTGCATATCCACTCCCCTTGCACTTTGTGCGATCTTGGGTGAAGAGAAACACTCAAGTGTACTTCATTGCTTGTGTGCACTTGTAGTACGTATCCTCTCCCCTTGCGCTTCGTGTGATCTTAGGTGTTCAAATAAATACTTAAGTATACCTTTATGCTTCGTGTCACCCTTAAGAGAGGGCTTACTATGAGACACACCCTACAAGGGGAAACTCATAGGCAAGTTCTTGCAAGAACGTTTATCGGTAGGCTATATGAAAGGTTGGGAAATCGTGAGAAAGCACCTTCAATCTTGGACTGTATAACATACTACACCTAGTACCATGCCTTAAGTGGAACGGGAATGGTAGTAAGAGCCTTAAGTGGCAAAGCGGGTGTGTATATGGCTGGGTGTTCTCAGTTTGTTGTCAATAAAGAACCTTGTTTAAGTAGTGGCCAACTTGTCCATCCAAAGATTTTATCAAAGTAGTGCATTGTAATTTATTTCCAAGAAGTTACTTGCCATGTTTCATTTTGGTTAAAGTGTAGAGGTTAAGACTTCATTCTTAACATACCTCTACACTCTTTCCGCAATTGCATGTAAAGTCATCTCTTCTACTACGAAGAGCATGAGGTAAGCCTGCTAAGAAAAGCGTACCACTTGAGCTAGGAATGTTACTGCTTGTGAGTCAATTGAACACATTGCTTGATTCCAAAACATTGAAACAAACATTTAACAATCATCAAAATTTCAAACCCTTTGGAAAGAGTGAATACCTTTGAAGAGTCCAATTATTACTACTTGTCCCTAAGGATTTTATCCTTAGAGGCTTCTAAATATTTGGGCTCATATCTCAATTTTCTCTCTTCAAAGTCAACCTAGGGAAACTATGGCCTTGACTCTTTGATTTTCACATAATGGATCTTGTGGAATGAAAAGGAGCTAATACATAGACATTTAGTTTGGGAATTTAAACAAGATGAGTTGATGTGGTTAAAATAATTCATCTAATCAAGATAAAAAGACAATTGAACCCCACACATGTGTTTTACTTCATGATTTCCTGCAAGGTCAAAATTCCAAAGCAAAAGTCTTTATGCCGTCACTTTAAACTTAGGTTTCATACTCAAAAATCTATAAGGACATACATTAGAAAGTGTAACCTAAGACAATACCGCAAGATAAGCAAGAAGGTAACAAGGTCTTATAGACTTATTCCGCTCAACAATCTGAACATGTATGCTCAATATGAACCCTATGATTTTTAACACTTTATAGGAAATAGCATGTTCTTCAACACATTGGTCTTGTAAACAAAGTCTTTTTAGGTTCATCTAGGATCAAAACCAACACTTCCATTTTGTCACAACATTTATCAAACCCATCTCCCAAACAACTTTTAGAACTTTGGAAAAATCATCTATGCTAGACTTTTGGTAAATCCATAAATCAAAATCAAAATCACTTTGTTTGGCTAGGTGTGTGGGGATGAATCCTTTCTCACACATTTAGTTAAATTATCACCCTCTTTGGACAAGTTTACCCCAAGGTAACATCTAACATCTTGGGATCTACAAGTCCATTATCCAAATCAAACCAAATCAAAATCAAAATCGTAAATCCTAAAGTCTAGTATCCCTCCAAAGTTCTCAAAAGTTTAAGTGTCCATATCATCCACCCTTCATTTATCACATCATCATCATTTGATCCTTACAAACATCCTATAATTTCTTTTTGCACCTAAATTTTATATCAACCAAAGGAGTTAAAGGTTCATCCCCCATATTCCTAAAAGTTGATCCCAAATTTATGGTCCAAACAAGGTCACAACACAAGAAGATCATGGAGCAAAACAAAGAAACATCAACCTCAAGTGATTTAAGTCAAATAGAATTCAACCCTAGGGTATCTATCAACCCTCCACTTAATCCTCCTCAAATACCTCAAGATCCTTAAGAGGGGGGATGCCAAGTGGAGGATATCACCAACAACTTCCAAGGGATGTCCCAAGATGAAATATTGGAACTAGTCCAAAATCCTAAAACACACAAGATTGTCAACACAGTCATGAGGCTCAATCCCATGCAATACATGTTGGCATTAGCAAAGGAAGAGGCTAAACTCCCTTCCGATTTTGATGTGAGCACTATTGTTGAACAATATTTTGGGAACATGCCTCAAACATCATTCATGCTTTCATTCCCAAGCATCATTCAACCAATCATACAACCACCATCATCGCATGCCCCAAGTCAACCAATGATCACCAAGGGAAGTTCACTACTCCAAGCCCTTCAAGGGCATCCACTTGTCAACAACCAAAATTTGGAGGCCAACACAATCTTGGGTATTCCTAGCACCATCCCACAAGACCCTAAACATCCATATGTACCACTCATCTTCCATGATACAAACAACCCCTCCACCTTTTCCATGACACTAGCATACCCTCTTGATACACAAAGTTCTCTCCCCATGATATCACAAGGACAAGTGGGCACTTTCAATGCATCATCCTCAATTTTTCAAGGGTATGCACCACCAATCTTCCCATCATTTCCTCTATTTCCATCATCATCCACACCCAATCAAGATGTAGGGAAAATCCCTTCACTAAACACAACAATCCAGAACCAAGCAAATCAAATCAATCCTCCAAGCACAAATCAAATCACCACATCTATAATACCAAATCCTTTGAACATGCCACCAATATCGCAACACCAGGTGGAACCAATCCAAATCTCCCAACCAATCATCACATCATCTACAACATCCCAAATGTCTCAAAATCTAGTCTCACAAGGACCAAGCATATCAACTATCAATTTGAAACCACCATCTACCACTCAACCCCTCATCATCACTCAACAAACACCTCAACAACCACCTATCACATCATCTGACACCATCCCACAAAATCCACCGCCTCCATCTCTGAATCCAAATACAACAAATCAATATAGTATCACATTGCAAGCAGCCCAACAAACATACCAAAAGGCATTGCAACAATTCCAAGCTCAACAAGCTGCACAACAAGCATAATCATAGCAAGCTACACAACAAGCACAACAGGCAACACAACAAGCTCAAGCATAGCAAGCTGCCCAAGCACAAGCACAAGCTTTACTGCAACTACACAAAGCCGCACAAGTCGCCCAAGTTGCGTAATAAGTCACGCAAGCACAAGCACAAGCTTTTCTACAGCAACAACAGCAACAAGCACAAGCACAAGCATTACAACAATACGCCTATCAACAAGCCTTGCAACAACACCAAGCACAATAACAAGCATCCCGACAACAAGCATTGTTGGCACAGCAACAACAACGAGCATACTAGCAGACACTATTGGTGCAACAGCAAAGTCTTAAAACCTATGTGCACAACCAAATACTTTGAACTTTAACATACAAGGAATAGGTGCCACTCCGTCATTCACCCAACAAAACATCATCCCATATAACACCACCGATCCACCAACCATACCACCCCAAAAACACATACATTCCACCACCTGACCCATAGAATGATCTGTCCACACAATTCAAGTTGCTCTCATAATAGATATAGGACATACAATCATGAAAGACAAAGAAATCACACACACAAGGAAATTTGTGCCCCTATCCGTTTGATAGAAGTATTGCTATGGTACCATTTCCATCAGGCTTCAAAATACCAAAATTTGATAAATACCGAGGAAATAGAAATCTTGAAGATCACATTAGGGAATTCCACGTACATTGTATGGAAGTTGCATATGACAATTCTTATCTGATGCGACTCTTCCCTCAAATTTTGGCTGGTCCAACAATGCAATGGTTCTCCTGCCCCCCTAGAATTAAAAAGTCCCAAGAAATCATGGACTTGTTCATCAAAAATTATTCATTTAACTTGGGTGTGGAAGTGAGTTTAGAAGAATTATCTGACCTAAAACAAGCCAAGGGAGAAACATTTGCAGAATTCTTGCAACGATGGCGATCCAAGGCCAGCAAGAGCAAATGGTCTATGACAGAAGAACAACAAATTGAGACTATTATCTCCAACCTTGAAGGGACCTTGTCCTTTCATTTGAAAATGCAATGCATAAAGTATGACCAATTGATCCCCAAGGCGCTCAACATCAAAAGATCCCTTATAGCACAAGGGGGCACACCCATGTACCAAGACAATCGACCATCGAAAAGTTACAATGACAAACCTCGTACGTGGGCCAAGAATAAAAATGTTACCAATGATGGTGTCATTGATGCCAAAGTTGTTATCAATTCCCCAAGGAAAAATACACAAAACACTCATCAAATCAACACGCAACATCCCATTCATCAAAACACCCCATCACAACAGCAACCCAACAATCAAACAGTCAACAATGTGAATGCTCAAGGGGGACCACCCCCAAAGAAATCATACCCACCGAAATGAAAAATATACACCACTTGGGGAACCACTTGAATCTGTCATCCAATAGCTGGTACAAGAAAATCTTATCACACTCCCTGTTTACAAAAATTATCAAGAGCCTCAAGTTAAACCACCATAGTATAACGAGAAGTACCTTTGTGACTTCCATAAAATAAAGGGACATACAATAACTAGTTGTATGAGACTTAAAAATCTTATTCAAGATCTCATCAACGACAAGGTTATAACCATTGAACAACCAGCTAGGAATCAAGATCTCAAAATATACACGAATTTGATGTTGGATCACAATAAAGGAAGCAACAACAGTAAAGGAAAGAGTTACAACAATGTAAACCACATCTATGACCATGTTGTCACATCTTTGGATGAATGGGTAATAGTTTTCAATATCAAAGGACCTAGAGCTGAGTGTGGAGTCACCACACGTAGCAGCAAAATTACTATCCTAGGACCTTCACCACCACCCAAGGCACTAGCCACCAATTCAAAATCAAACTCTAGTGGTTATAGTGTCTTAGAGCAACTGAAAAATACCCCTGCCCAGATCTCCATCATGGAGTTGCTTAAAATATCACCAGCACATAGGGACATCCTAGAGAAGGCATTGGACACATCCTCCATTCTCATAGATCTTGATGCAAAGAAATTGCAAGCTATGGTTGTACATATCACCACACCGCATCTCCTCACATTCTTCAAACATGATCTCCCAACCCAACCATCTCATAACCATGCACTCCACCTAGAAGTCTTAGTCCATAAGAACAAGGTCAAAAGGGTTTTGGTGGATGGGGGTGTGGGTTTGAATATTTGTACCCTACAGTTGATAAAGAATCTGGTCTTTTTAGAGGACTTCATCAAAAAAGGAAAAGGTCTCACCATCAGGGCCTATGATGATCAAGAACGAGTGTCCCAAGGCACCATTCAACTCCCTATCCAAGTATGGCTAGCAATCATGGAAACCACTTGCCAAGTCCTTGACCTTGAACTCCCCTATAATATTCTCCTAGGGCACCCATGGATCCATGGGATGCAAACTATCACATCCATGTTCCATCAATGTGTCAAATTCCCTTATTAGAACCAAGAAGTCGTGATCCATGGTGATCCCGAACCTTTTTATTATTGTAAAAATCTAGAGGCCAAGTATTACAAGATTCCCCAAGTCCTGAAAAATGATGGACCCACATCCCCTTATGTCGATCCATCCACCTTAGCCTCCACTTTTGAGACAAAGACACCCACCATTCAGAACATCCCAGATGTCAAGGTTGTAATCCAAGATAACGGATGTGGGGACTATAAAATGAAAAAGAGTGCCTTTGTGATAAGAGAGTTACCTCAATCTCCTAGATCTCATGGGAAACCATAGCCAAACAACACAACATCTTAGACCTTCAAAGCAAAACCCTCCACATTCAAAAGGTGGGGAGACCTAAGCCAGGAAGTGGTAGACGAAAAAGTAATATCAAGCCTGTTATACCAAGATGAAAGACATGTGCCTACTCTTCTGATGGATGAGGACAACAAAGGGGTAGTTAATGCTTGGCCTTGGATGTACCCCTATGAAGTTAACCATACTTGGCAAAGGTGTTATGGTTAAAATAGTCAAAGCTTCTCTGTCGATACCTGTATCGATCAGTTATCCTTTTGAGGATCCCCTCTCCGACCTACCCATGTTATTTGAATACTCCTCCCTTTTTATGATTACCACCATGTCTTTCAAGTCAAGTAACCAAACCACTGAACTAAAGCTTGTTTACCCCAACTAATAGACTATGACCAACGAGGACCACCAATCTTAGACACATTCGAAAATGATGAGGCTCTCTCAGAATTCATGGGACTAAGGGATACTCTGCCATATGGAGACCACAAATTAGGGTTTGATATTAAGTTGGGAACACATGCATACTATGGGGAAACGATTGAATCTCTTAGTCACAAAATAGAAAATCTAAGAGTAACGTCTAGGTCTCTAAGTGAAAACCACACTATGGCACTTTCTGACCCAAAAATAGTAAAAAGAAAGGACGTATCCGATGGTGAAAACCTCTCTAAGGTGTCAAAGGATGAGGGATTCAATCTTCCCCTTACTTCCATCCATCAAGAGAAATCAACAGTCCTAGCAGAGAAATACAACCTAGTAAATTTGGGGATTGAAGAAACTCCACACATCATTTTCTATGACGAGTCACTCCTGGCCAAGGAACAAGAAAATCTAGCGACATTCTTAAGAGAAAGGAAAGTGAATTTTGCGTGGACCAATGCTGACATGCCAGGCCTTGATCTAGAGGTAGTAGTTCACCTAGTCGTCTATCCAGAGGTGAAACCAGTAAGACAAAAATTGAGAAAGATGCACCCGTAGATCACATTATTGGTCAAACTTGAGCTGTAGAAACTCCTTGATGTTGGCTTCATACGACCCATTAACTATCTCGAATGGGTTTCCAACCTTGTACCTATTTCTAAGCCCACTGGGGGCATTTGTATCTGCACCGACTGCTAGGACCTGAACAAAGCATGCCCTAAGGATGATTTTCCTCTTCCTAACATTGACATGATTGTAGATCTAACAACAGGGCACAAAATGTTATCATTGATGGATGGGTTTTCAGGATATAACTAGATCATGATTATGAAGGATGACCAACACAAAACAACTTTCACTTGTCCATGGGGCACCTACTGTTGGAACATGATGCCATTTGGGTTAAAGAATACCAGAGCTACCTACCAAAGGGCTATGACTCTAATTTTCCATGATATGATTCACAAATCTATAGAGGATTATGTGGACAACATACTAGCCAAATCAAGAAAACGTCAGGACCACATATCAACACTAGGCCCAATCTTTGACAGATTGGAAGAATATAAGGTACGACTCAACCCCAAGAAATGTGTCTTCGGTGTACAATCAGGAAAGCTCCTACAATATATTGTATCAATGAGGGGAATTGAGATAGACCCTATGAAATTCAAAGCAATCCTTGACATGGAAACACCACGGACATTGAAGTAGTTAAGGGGTTTGCAGAGAAGGCTCCAATCCATTCGCAGATTCATAGCACAGTTAGCAGATAAAACCATCCCATATTCTCATCTACTCCACAAGGGGGTAGCATACAAATGGGATGGGAAATGTGATCAGGCATTCAATCAAATCAAGGAATACTTGTTGACACCGCTAGTCCTCATGCCACCAATCCAGAACAAACCATTGATACTATGCATATCAGCTACAGCAACATCACTTGGGGCTCTATTAGCTCAGCATGATGAAACAAGGAAAGAAAGAGTTATTTACTATATCAAGTAGAACGTTAGTGGGGACATGAGCTAAACTACACATTCATTGAGAAGGTTTTCCTAGCAGTAGTGTTTTCCTCACAAAAATTCAAGCACTACATGTTGGCTTATCAGATAAAGCTCATCGCCAAGATAGACCCCCTCAAGTATCTACTTTCTAAAGCAACACTCATAGGATGGATGGCCAAGTGGGTGATGATATTGACAGAGTATGACATTGAGTATGTGGAACGGAAAGCTATCAAAGGACAAGCTATTGCAGATCAATTGGCCGAAGCTCCCATATATGTAGAAAACCTACTGGTATTAGAGTTTCCAGATGAATCCATTTTCAACCTTAGTGCAACAGATCATTGGAAGGTATATTTCAATGAGTCATACACAGACAATGGATCAGGAGTAGGAATCCTCTTCATCACACCACAAGGGGATTGTATCCCAAAATCATATTGGTTGCCTTTCCCTTGTACCAATAACATTGTGGAGTACAAAGCTCTTTTCATAGGACTTTGGATTGCAGTACAATGGAAAATCATGGTACTCAAGATCTATGGGGACTCACAACTGATTATCAATCAAGTCACAGATGAATATAAAACTAAGGATGATAAGCTTACCTCGTACAAAAAGCTAGTAGAGGATCTCAAGGAGTTCTTCATCGACATAACATTTGAGTAGATACAAAGGGTAAACAACAGAGCAACTAATGTTATGGCTACAATCGGATCATTGCTAGATATCCCAAGAAATGTCCATAAACATGAATTTCTTGTAGAGCAGCTTCTCATACCAACTTTTGAGGTACCAGAATCTGAGTTCGTATGTGAAATCGTTGCTCCCGGTGATCCTTGGTACCATGACATATTCACCTACTTGAAAATAGGAGTCCTCCCCACCAACATCACCCCAAATCTCAAGAAAACCTTCATTAAAAAGTCATCTCACTTTGTCATCTTAGGTGACACCCTTTACCGTAGGAGTATCAAAGGAACCCTCTTGCGATGCCTTAACCTCGAGGAAGCTTTGATTGCTTTAACTGATGTATATGATGGTATTTGTGGTTTGCATTCTAATGGTATGACCTTGGCCAAGAAACTGCTTAGGACTAGGTACTACTGGCCTACTATGGAGAAGGAAGCTCACGACTATGTCCAAAAATGTATGCAATGCCAACAACATGGGGACCTCATCCATGCACCATCTCAGGAGCTCCAACCAATCATCACACCTTGGCCCTTCTCACAATGGGGACTCGATCTCATCGGGAAAATCACACCTACCTCATCTAATGGACACAAGTTCATTATCACCACCAGAGAATACTTCACAAAATGGGTAGAAACCATCCTAATGACCTATATCATAGGGAAGAAAATCTCTAAATTCATCTTGAATTACCTCATCTGTCACTATGGTGTTCCCCAAGCCCTTATCTCAGATAATGGAACACCTTTCAAAAATCAAGATGTCCATGAGCTATGCCAAATATTTAACATCCAACACCGGTTCTCCACCCCTTACTACCCCCAGGGAAATGGTCAAGGTGAGGCCACAAATAAATCCATTCTAAAAATCCTAAAGAAAATGGTCAATGAAGTTGGTCGCGACTGGCTTCTACAGTTAAACCTTTCCCTATGGGCCTATCAAACTAGCATCTACACACCTATAGGTCCAACCCCTTTCTCCTTGGTCTACGAATCAGAAGCCATCTTTCCCATTGAGGTTGAGCTCCCATCCCTAAGAATATCATTGCAGAATCTTATCACTGATGAGGAGTATCAGGTGTCACAGTTGAATGAGCTGGAATTACTGGATGAGCAGTGCATGGATGCTTTGAACCACCTATAGGTTTATCAAAACCATCTTAAAAGGAGCTATAACAAAAAGATCAAAAGTCGCTCCTTCCAGGAAGGAGATTTCATGCTAAAAGAAAATCAGAAGAAGGTACCAAATCCAGAAAGCAAGGGAAAATTTGAACCCAACTGGTTGGGACCCTTCATCATCACGGCAAGTTACAAATCAGGAGCATATCAGTTGTCAACACCTAAAGGCGAGCCCTTGCAGGAGCCCATCAATGGCCCCCATCTCAAAAAAATTTATGCCTAATCTTGCACGGTATAAATCCAAAAATACAAAAAAATCCAAAAATTAAAAATTAAAAAAAAAGGATTGAAAACAGTAAAGAAAAAAATCGTCCTCTAGTGAAAACCACTTCAGTGGCGCTTTGGGCAAGTACCTTGGTGAAAACCTGGCAATTAGGCGCCTTGTGTAAATAAGCACCCTCCATCCACCATCGATTCATTGGCTTGGTCTGCATCACGTTCCATCACATTCATCCATCATTTCTTCCATCACCCATCTGCATCCACATCATGGCTTGATCTTGTGTAAGTATCATGTTCCCTTTTAGTACTACTTGGAACATTCCTAAGGTTAGTTTGTCTTTCCTATATCGAGGTAGTCTATCACATCACACTGGGGGCATGTCCTTATACCTACATCGAATCAAATTCGTGTATATCCTAAAATCTTCCAAAACATCAAAAAATCCAAAAACATTCATAAAACTAAAAAAATCCAAAAAAAATCCAAAACATGTCAAAAATCCAAAAACAGGTTGAAAATAGAAAATTCAAAAACATACTCATCATGTCGAACTATGAGGATTTTGCGTGTATAAAGTAGGAAAGGATAATCTTTGATCAACCCCCAAGGCCAGGATGGGTGCTTTGGAGTGTCCATCATAATAAGCTATAATCAATTGTTCATATCTAATCGATAAAGCGAGTGTGTGTTAGTTGAACTACATAGTCTGCGTGTATAAGTAGGCAAGGCTGATCTTTTGATCAGCCCTCAAGGCCCTAGGATAGGTTCTTAGGTTAGGTTCTTGGTCAAAATCTTAGAAACACCAAAGAAACATTGGAATTTTAGAAATCAAAACATTTGTAACATCTCGAAAAACTTAAAATAGCCTCAAGACGATTTTAAAACCAAAAAACATTCAAAAACCAAAATCATCCCATTTCTCTTTCACTTACAATAAACATCCCTCACAATAAATCAATCATCATCTTCAGCCTTTGGCAAAATTAAGCGAAACAAGTATAGCAAATTTAAAGTGTAAGCATGTATAAAGTTCTTAAGTCTCGGATAGTAGGTAAAGGTCTGGTTATCTTAGTATCAATAGCCCATCATCACAGTAGTCTCACAATCATCTATTGCCATCATCCTAGGATATATCTTTCCTACAATGGGATATCTGACATCCCAGGGCATCATCGTAGTTTAGTCTTGGCTAGAGGTATGAAGAACATTAGCTGTTTGTTTACTTGATCTTTTCTTATGATTTATCTTATTGCACCTATTCACGCGATATATGGTGGTGTACATGAGATAAGAGGAAGGGACAGTGAGTAGTCGCTCTCGTTGTATTTTGTTGGTATGTAGGGAGGATGTTTTGGATGTCTTATTGACTATTACATTGTTAGGTTTTTCCTTTCTATGTTTTGGTCCAAGATGTTTGAAATATCTGAAGTACATCCTAGCAAGGTTTTGTATGTCGGGTGTGAACAGGGATACTCTTATCTGTTTGTTGAGTCAAAGTCCATCGCACTAGATACCATGCCATCCTGGTTAATTGTACCTTGATGCATCATATTTATGTATGTTATCAAACATAAGGAAATTTGTGTCGTTTGTGTCCCAATCCCTCGATAAGCAAATCATCATCACTCATCACCATATCTAATAAAGTCTCGACGATTCAAAGACTTGTTGGACTTCTACATCTTCTCAAAATCTAGGATCCACCCATCTTATTCTTCTTATTCTTCTATCTTTACTAACATTTCTATCCAAAATATGTGTGATATCACAAAATATACATGAGGCTACCCATGGCCGATGACTGTCTATACATCACCAAAATTGTCCATGTCAAATATCTAATCTTTCTAAAGAATTATCTTTTCGTCCTCTGATCAGTAGAACCACCCCTCACTTTTTTATTGTGATCTCTCGATCGGAAAATTGACATTTCCACTCAATATCTTGAGGGGGAAAAATGTAGCAACGTAATTTCTTCCATTGGGGCATCAGTGGGGCATCCAAAAAAAAAAATTAAAAATTGAACTTTGATCTCGGCAGTGTTACTCTTTGAACCAACGCAGCAAGTACGTTGCTTCAAAGAGGCGCAAAATGTAGACACTCAAATAGTTCAATCATCTAATTTTGATTAATTAACATCACTTCCTCCTAAATCACCTCTGCACTAACCATTTAATTAAATAAATCTTAGTATTTAGTTAAATTCATCAATTTCTACTATTAATCAAATAAAGCAATTTATTAGATTAATTCACTAATGTTCATCTAATTTATTTAAATAAATCAAATTATTTAATTAAAACCCCTATGTCCTCTCATTTGTTTAAATAAATCTAATTATTTAACAAATTTCATAGAAACCTCTAATCCCACTTGGATTAATTAATTCTAAATTAATTAACCTAATTACCCCTAATCCCACTTAGATTAATTAATTCTAAATTAATTAACCTAATTACCCCCTAATCTCACTTAGATTAATTAATTTTAAATTAATCAACCTAATTACCCCCTAATCCCACTTAGATTAATTAATTCTAAATTAATTAACCTAATTACCCCCTAATCCCACTTAGATTAATTAATTCTAAATTAATCAACCTAATTACCCCTAATCCCACTTAGATTAATTAATTCTAAATTAATTAACCTAATTATCCCCTAATCTCCATTACCCATTTCTCTAACTTTTAACCCCACCCTTGGTTGAGTCAACCCTTGGTCAACTAACCAAGTTGCACAAGAAAATCATTTTTTTAAAATAAGTAATTACCTTATTTATCCTCACAAAGGCATATTCTAGGGAATGTTCCCTTAAAGCCCCTTTTGTTGACTTTCCCCCCCAAAGGCATTTAAACTTCTTACAAGGTTTTCAATGCTTCTTCCAAAGGCATTTAAGCCCCTTACAAAGGCATTAACTTCTCTTACATCCTCATTAACATGACTTCGAGATTCTCTTACATCCCCCTCACCCCTTCACCTACAAGTAAACTAACCAAGTTGCACAAGAAAATCAATTCTTTTAAATAAGTAATTACCTTATTTATCCTCAAAATGGCATATTCTAGGGAATATTCCCTTAAAGCCCCTTTTGTTGACTTTCCCTCCCAAAGGCATTTAAACTTCTTACAAGGTTTTCAATGCTTCTTCCAAACTCATAAATCCTCTTACAAAGGCATTTAATTGCACTTACATGTCATCTTGTCCCTCTTACACCTTCAACAACATTCTCTTACATTTCAACCATATTCATTTAATTCTCTTACATCCTCTTACACATCCACCTATATGCCTTAACTCTACACATTCTCCAAAATGTGCTCCACCTCCATCCGTTAGCCTTGTGACAAGTGTCACAATTCTATTTTCTCCCCTTTTAGTCCCATATTCATCAATTTCACTCTTTAAGATTCAACCCTTAAATCCTATAAGTAGAGGCCTCTTCTACTTGAAATGGATCCATCATCTCATGCAAAGTCATTATGCTCATTTCATCCATCAATCATCCAATTTCTATCACTTTCTTTGAGGGCAATTGGAATTTATCAAATCCACTTTGATCCACAACTTCATGCTTTTCATATCATTATAGTTTGAATCTACTATCATTTTGCATCAAAATCACCATTGTTCATCAGGATCTTGGAGCTTATCAAATTGGGATTGGGAAAAGTCCACTTTCCACATCAAAGTGACACCAATCCCCCTATGGGATGGGGTTTGAGTAGCTTAGATTAGGATTTCATGTTCATTTACTTGTTATTTCATGTTATTTTGATCATGTCTTCATCTTCTTAGCATGTTTAAGAATCTCATAGGGAATGCTTATTTTTCTTATTTAAATGACTAATACTCTTGGGTTTGTCCATGTTTGAGCAGGTATAGGTTGGCATTCACAAAGATATTGTATGTTCACAGGTTACTATCATAACTTTGTATGCAATAGAATTATTTACCTTAAATAAATATTGTATAAATTAAGAAACTAAATTTCATGTTTGTGCATTCATGTAGAGTTGAAAGTGAGAAAATTCAGATGATGGCTATCATATACGCCCATTTTTTATATAAAAAACCATGATAAATCAGTCCAGATTGTAGTTGGAAATATGTTGACTATTAGAGCCAACAAATATAAAATGAAAAATAAAATATAATAATAAAAATATTTACAAAGTAAATTCAAAGACAAATTTTATTAGCAATAAAATATAGAGCTAATAATAGGAGGCAGGGGCAGTGCCTGTAGGAGGCGCATGAGCCCCTTCAAGTCACGACCTGCAAGAGAGTTGCAAGCCCAAGGGAGTCCTATGGCCCTAATAAGGGGGTTCAACTCCCACTTAAATCATCCTTCTGCACAAAGAGATGTTTAATGTTGTAAGTTTCCACAATCCATCATGTTTAATATTTTGTGATTTCTGGATTTTTGATTGTGTTTAAGTTTTTTCATCGACGTTTCGGATCACACTCAGTGATCCATCATCAGGATGATAAAGAGCTAAGGAGATGAGAAAGGTAAGATGCAGACCTGATTTGCTTAAAAGGAAGAGAGGTGAGAAGTTGAGGAGAGAGAAGGGTACCAAGACCGAGGCAAGAGAGATAAGGTAAGAACTTAAATTGAAAGAATTAAAAATAAGAGAGAAAAATATATATAAGAATGAAATTTTTTTATTAAAAAAGAATGAAACAAGAAAGAAATAAAAGACATAGAACTAATGAAAGAGGACTACAACATAGAGAAAATTCAATTTTAGAGGAATATTGAATTTGATTATTCAGTGTAGAAGGGAAAATGTATTTGGAAACTAAGAAAATTAATAAAAGAAGAAAGAGAATCCATGTAAGGAAGATATTTGAAGAAAATATATTTGAAAATTCCTCATTGAAAAGAAT